>JBBYHH010444512.1:0-11466 GCA_038382905.1 Daphne laureola
TGAGATGGAGAACCTGTTGGACAAAAAATTAGTCCTAAATTCTCCAAAATTGAGCAACCCAATAAAATGGGGAGGCTCTTGGAGATGCTATAACAGTGTTAATGTAGCATCTGAAATTTGAAACTATGTTTATTAGAGATTTTTTTAAAGAATTTCTAAATCATAGAATATTCTTTCATTTGCTTCTCCCTACTTTTTCTCATTCACTTTTCAAATCAAGAACCATTTCTAAAAATAGTTCTTAAAAGAGCACAACCTTAACAAGCATGTTTGGTGAAGTAAGTCATAATTTCATACTCTGTATTATTTAAAAGGGTTAACCGGTTATGTTCAACTTTTTTGGTTTATGGTAGGTTGAGAATGAGCTCCCTGAAAAGATTGAAAGGCTAATAAGATGTGAAGCTTCTGCATATCAGAAGCTTCTGATGAAAAGAGTTGAAGATAATCTTGGTTCAATTGGAAACCCAAAGGTACATTTATTCCTTTGATCTTCTTTTGTATATCGTACATTGATATATTGCCACTTGGCTTTATAGGACTCAATCTTGTAATAAGTATTTTTGCTTGCGGCTTATCTTTTACAGGCTAGATCAGTGCACAATTCTGTTATGGAGCTCCGGAATATATGCAACCACCCATATCTGAGTCAACTTCATGCTGAAGAGGCACTTAACCTCCCCTTTACTCATTTTATTCTCATTTGGGAGATCTGCAGTATATTAAATGTTCACATTGCTGTACAATAGTCATGAGGACTGAAAGTCAAGGTTTTAATTGTGTACTTCTGTATATGATTCCCCCCTTTTTTTTGTAGATTGACAATTTAATACCAAAGCATTTCTTGCCGCCTATTATCAGACTCTGTGGGAAGCTTGAGATGCTAGATAGATTGCTTCCAAAACTGAAGGCAACAGATCATCGGGTATAACATTTTTTCCCCTGGGCTATAGTCTGTATATCTGTTTTGCATGTAGTAAGATGTATTGATCAGGAAGTGAGCTTGGCTTATCAGATTATGAGTATTGGAGCCCATCTGGTCGGATTAAGTCCAATTTAATCGAATGCTCCGTATATTATATTTTTCTTACAATTTACCCTGAAACTAGATAAATATACGTTTAAAACAGTAACTACTTGAATCGAGAATTAATTCCAAATTTCTAATCACATAATTGACTTAATCCAATGGATTATTTTGCTTAAGCCATTTTTGGCTTATTCCAATTGATTAAGTCGTTTATGTGATAAGCAATCAGAACTTATTATCAAATTAAGTAATTTTACTGTTGAACGTTTAGTTGTCAAGTTTTTGGGGTAAATTACCAAAAATATCACATACTGAGTATTTGATTAAATTGGACCTTAAGTCCAACCAAATAAGGCATTGGTGTTTTACATAATCTATTTTTTTTTATTTGTTTACGAACAATGACACAACGGAGTTTTCTTGGGATGTGTTCATACAGAAAAACAATTTCTCAATTTGTTTTGAACTTTTAACTGTGCTTTTACCTTATTACCCTTAGTTTCATTTCTCCACCCAAAAAGTTACTTTTGTCTTATACCCTCAAGTCTTTAATAAATTTACTTTTCTCAATCGAGTATGATAGTTTTACTTCAATACCCTCAAGTCTTCAATACTCATTAATCTCTGAGCCCAGTCAATGCTTAAATCTTTTTGGGATGGAGGGAGCACTATAAAACGTTTTAAAAGAAAACATTTAAGTTTTGTAGTAGTTAGTTATATTTCGATAAATTTTTAATATCAGTTGGTTTCAGCACTTACTTCTGTTGTTTCCTTTGAAGTGATTTGCTCTTTTCTCATGAGCATTTGATGTTTCTTGGTTCCCAGTTGCTTTCTTTGTAGAACATTTTCAGGAAGCAGAACATTCTTAGCAGTTTCATATGTAGCCTCTTTTTCATATTCCTATAAGACAAATTTAATTTTACCGGTTCAGATGAATTATCCCTGTTACATTCAGATGGTTTGTTGAACCATTGTGAGAGATCTTCTGATGAATTAAATATGTTCGACTGCAAGAAATTAAGCAGAGACCCGAACTTCTCCAGATTGTTCTTCAAAGAAAGATGGTAATGAAGGAAACAAAAAAACCGTTTACAACAATGAATCAGATAAAAAAGAAAACAATAAAATTTTAAAATAAAAGCAGCAAATGCGATGGGTTATTGTGAGGGAAACCACAACTAGCAATTCATGATGATGATGATGATGGGGTCTCTTACTCTCTTATATGGTCAACCTTGACCTCCTGCTGCTTGACATTGTTATGATTCCTGTTTCATTGTTAGAGTTCACTTCGAGTTTGGGTTGGGGGTTAGGTTCATTAATATCATTGATACATTTTCTGAATGTTGGCCTTCTATTAATTTTCAGGTTCTCTTCTTTTCTACAATGACTAGACTGTTGGATGTCATGGAGGAGTATCTGACTTTTAAACAATATCGCTACCTTCGGCTAGATGGGCATACTTCTGGGAGTGACCGTGGTGGCCTTATTGATTCATTTAACCACCCAAACTCTCCATTTTTCATATTTTTGCTAAGGTAGCTTTCTTCATTTGTTTTCTGGAGCTGTTTTAAACCCTTATCTAAAAAACATAAACATAAACATGGAATAACATGGCACTCCCTCCACATGTCTGGCACTCTTTACTTTCTAAAAGACAACGTCAACATGTAAGACATGTCTATCCAACGTTACGATTTACTACTTGTATAATTAAAGCAAGGGCTCAATGAGCAGGAAACATTCATTTGGAAGAACTTGCATAGTTAGAGAAAATTGGCAAACACTTTGGACACCGAAAGAAAATGAAAACCATTATGGGAAGGACAGTTTTTACGTTTTTATTTATTCAATATCTCTTGAATTTTTTATGTAGGCAGCAATAGTCCTCTTAGATTTGATTCTGGGAAACTCATGAATCATGTACATCTTATTCTGTTGTTCCCTCTCTGCGATGTTCATTTATTTTTCTTGAATTTCATTTATTTTTCTTGAATAAGTGGTATAAGATGGAGACAATCTGTGTTGCACCTATTGCATATTAATATCATTATTTTTATTTTGAAAAAATATTAACTATTCACAATATGCTCTCATGATTTTGTCAGAATATCAGTAAATTGATTGTCTTGTTCTAATGACATTCATTTTTTGTGATAAGCATTCGAGCTGGTGGTGTCGGAGTAAATCTTCAGGCAGCTGATACTGTTATTATATTTGACACTGATTGGAATCCTCAGGTTATGGGGAAACCAAACTTTTGGGATACTATGTGTCTGTCTAACAAAAGAAGAAACTTGGGCTTAATCTATTTGGTTTGGTTACTGCATGCCAGGTGGATCTGCAGGCACAGGCAAGGGCCCATAGAATAGGTCAGAAAAAGGATGTCCTTGTACTTCGATTCGAAACTGTAAGTTCCTGCTAACTTCTATAGTATGATCCGGTCTTGTGATATGTCCTAGGTATGGGGGTTTTCTGGAGAATCACCTTGCCTCTTTTCTTGTTGGCATTAATAAAAATATTTTAGCCTAAGATATCTCTTCTATATGTTATTTTATGATCCACCACTGGGATTTATTTTTTGTTTATTTAAGGTTCAAACTGTTGAAGAACAAGTGAGAGCTGCTGCAGAGCATAAACTAGGAGTTGCTAATCAAAGTATAACAGCAGGTTTCTTTGACAACAATACGAGGTATTTGGATGGTTCTGACAAATTTATTACTATAAATGCAATAGCTTCATAATTATTCCATCTGCTCTTGAAAACTCCTACAGTGCTGAGGATCGGAGGGAATACTTGAAGTCCCTCCTGCGAGAGTCTAAGAAAGAGGAAGCTGCTCCTGTATTGGATGATGATGGTCTGAATGATATCTTAGCTCGCAGGTTGGCCATGTGTGGAATTTAGTTATTCTATTTGATAAGCAGAACCAACAGTTAGAGGCACAATGTGTTACCCAGACCGTCGTGATATTTAGTAGTATGATTACATAGAAAAGGTCTGAAGTATGAATTTATTAACTGCAGCGAGTCAGAGATTGATATCTTTGAGTCAGTTGACAAACAAAGGCAGGAAGCTGAGACGGTATGTGTTAAAACCTCAAATTTTCTTCCATGTGATGTTCACATGCGTAAGAAGAGCTTAACCAAGGCTTGCCACTTTCCGGTTCTTCTTTTAACATTATTTTATGACATGGCAGGCAATGTGGAAGAATTTGGTGGGTATTGATGGTTCAGAGTCTCTACCTCTGTTGCCATCTCGTCTTGTTACGAAGGATGACTTGAAAGAGTTTTGTGAAGCAATGAATCTTTATGATGTGCCAAAGCCTACCATAACATCTAGTACTGGGGTGAAGAGGAAGGGTGAAAGGCTTGGACATCTTGATACCCAGCGATATGGAAGGGGCAAAAGAGCTAGAGAGGTTTGTGTGTGCAACTTAGCGCTCCAACAGCCACCTGTCTTATATTTTTTGTTTTCAACTGTTGATGTGTGATTAACCCATATCAGGTTCGCTCCTACGAAGAGCAATGGACAGAGGAGGAATTTGAGAAGATGTGTCAGGCTGATTCTCCTGAGTCCCCAAAATCAAAGGAAGAAATTGCTGTAATGAATGTCCCAATAGATGGTTCTACAGTTGCTGTTAGTGGTTCTGAACCTCCTGCAGCCAAGGTATTACACCCTCAGTTGCAACAGGTTGTGTTGTTGCAGCAGCAAACTAAAGATGTCACACCTCCCTCTAAATGGGGGCGTGGTAGACCGAGGAGGGTGGATAAATCACCTGCAATTATGCTACCTGTTCAACAGAATGCAGTGGCCCAAGTGGAAGTGGGAATGCAAAAGGGGATAGAATCGGGTTCATTATCCATTTCAGCACCTGTTGCTTGTCCTAATTCTGCTACACCAAAAAGCAATAATCCCATTGACTTGTATCCTAGCATGGCCGTCCCTTCTACTATGCCTACCATGCTCCCAACGCCTCCTGACCCTTCTAGTATGCCTACCATGCTCCCAACGCTTCCTCACCCTTCTAGTATGCCTACCATGCTCACAACGCCTCCTGACCCTTCTAGTATGCCTACCACACTCCCAACGCCTCCTGACCCTTCTACTATGCCAACCACACTCCCAACGCCTCCTGACCCTTCTACTATGCCTACCACACTCCCAACGCCTCCTGACCCTTCTACTATGCCTACCACACTCCCGATACCTCCTGACCCTTCAACACCTATACAACAAAGGCGTCCTGGTCGGAAGCCTCAAGTTGGAGGGCAAGCAGGAAGACGTAAAGGGAAGAAACAAGAGCTTCTGTCACCGGCTATTGTGGATACTTTAGCTAGTCCTGTGGCTGGATCAAATAGTATTTTAGACAGTCGAGCATCTGGGGAAAATGTTAATTGTTCTGGCAGTCCTTCTAGTGGATGTGCTAATCCCTTATCAAGATCTGGTGCAGAATATGCAGGTGGAACCAGGCTTGATTCGGAAGCTGGTTCTACCTTAAATCTTCCAATAACTATGCCCCTTCCTGTGTCCAACGTTCAGACAACTCATCCCCTTCCTGCTGTTCCAGTCTTGCAATCCTCCTAGATAGTCCTCGCTGCATCCGTCCAAGTCAAAGGTCAAAAGGCTGAAACTGGTGCAGGAGCTCCTCGTCGCCGGGGAAGGAAACCAGCACAAGCTCCACAGATAGTTGCTGATGCTCCAGTTGGTCAGGATCTAGGATTGAATCTTGAAACACATGATAAAGTTGCACATCCATTAGGAAATGAGGCCACAGCTTCTAAGAGCAAACAGGAAAATGATGTCCTGGGATCAACAAAGTATATGCAGGATGAAGCTCAGACTCGCAGTGCTTTATCAAATATGGGCCAAATATCGGCTGTTAAGCTTAAGCGGGCAGAACATGTGGTTGCAGTGGGTACTATCACTGCCACATAACTGTTTCTTTTCGTTTGATTTTTGTTTGCAATCATCTTTGGAGTCAAAGCTGAGATCTGAAATCTTTTGCAGGTACTGGAACAGGAGAAATGAAGGGTGCTGATTTCCAGGAAAAGTCTCATGTGAGCTCACATGAGTCCAGCTCTGGTAAAGCTAAGGATGGTGAAGTTGGACGAGATGGAGTTGCAGCTGGGCCTTCCGTAAATAAGCCGTCAAGTGAAATGACCATGAATCCAATTCCTCAGGACACCATGCATGAAGTTCCTATGGAGAAAACAGCATTGTGTGCAGATTCCTTGTCCTCTGTAAATGCTCTTGCAGGTATAGGTAAAGCTGCAGATAACCTTGTCATCCCAATTGCTTCCAGCTCTCAACCATCTCTACCAAATACATCTGTTGTCGGAACACATGCATCTGCTGCTCCAATCCCACATATATCTACGCCAGCGGCTCCTGTCTCTCAACCATTTGTACCATGTACTCCTGTTGTGGGAGCACCTGCATCTCTTGCTCCGAGTCTACCTGTATCAATGCCAGCAAAAAGGCAAGGTCGCAAGACTCCAAACAGTGCGGAACTTCAAAGGCGCAGGGGAAGGAAATCTGCTGCCCTTGATGCTTCCGTTGGCCATGTTCAGAAGTCAAACCAACAGTCTGTAAATAGATCTGGAGCTTCCTTAGGTACAAGGGCCAGTACACTCCGAAGCAAACATGAGAATGAGCATCATGAGACTGGTGGGGTAATGGCAATTAGCCAAATTCAGACTGCTGACGTGAATGACGTTGCTCGAGTCATGAAGGAGATATTCTCCGAGACCTGCTCATCAAAAACTAAAGATGGTGATGAATCTAGGAATGTTACTGCCTCTGTATCGAACAAAAGTGTTGTGGATGTGGTGGAAGGCCATTGCACAACGCGTCCGAGCTTGGGAAGTACAGGGAAGGCAGCAACGTCCTTTGACGACTTAGCAGATAAACATAAGCAGCTTTGTCCTGAAGCAATTGTGAATGCAGCGCAGAAAGATGTTTCTAACATGTTTACAGATCCTGCGCCTGTGACTGATGTTTCTCAACGTGAATGTGTCAACCATTTTGGTATTGGAAACACCCAAGAGAGTGGGCAAATCAGGGAACATAATGAAGTACATAGTTTGAATGCCACACCTTCAGGGAAACTAAATACACCTCATGATGATTGTAGTGATAAAATTAAGCAAGAGTGTAATTGTAGCTGATAGACAGGAGGAACCTGCAAGTCTCCTGGTTAAGGGCCTAGAAGCTTCTGATCCTGCAATTGAGTGTTTAAAATCAGCTCACAGGAATCTGTTTGGCTCTGAAAATGTTGCCAACTCAAAACAGATAACGGGCCAAACTTCTTGTACTTTGGAGGTTTTGAACACTTCCACTCCAGTAGCTGCTCAATCATCTGTGGCAGTTGTTGAATCTGGAAAGCAGTCACCAGGGTGAAAAAATGTTAAGGAGTTTAAGAAGTATGTTCCTGTTTTGGTCGAGGGTCCTGCGCCTGGGTTTGATTCTTCTGTAGCAGTTGTTGAACCTGGAAAATAGCCAGTAGATGAAAAAGTTTCCAATGAGCTCAAGATGGATGTTTTGGCTTCAGTTGAGTGTCCTGCTCCTGGATTTGAGGATTCAAGACCTGATTGTAAGATGCCTCTTGATTCAGTGGGTGCTGTCGATTTAGCAAAGGTCCAGGGTGAAAATTTAAGATTGAACCTGCCAGTGTCTGAGAAAGCAGCTCCAGGTTTTGACTATTCATCTAAGGAAAAGGAGAAGAGACATGAGTTGACTACTGATGCCCAAGAACACCCAGAGACTGATTTTTGTCAGATGGACGCTGCTAACAGTTTCGAGATTGAAACTGGTCATCAGAGTACTCATGTAGATTCTGAAGTAAGGGTTAGTGCTCTTGGAGTGAACTCTCTTAATCGTTATCTGCTCTGAATGCTTTGGTTACATATTTTAGTGATCTTTTATCTGTTTTGCTGCAGGAAATAGCAGCCACTGAAGATGGATCTGTGATGGCTTGTAGGTAGGCGTATTTCTTTGTCATTTTTTTTTCTTGCATTTCCCTGGGCCTTTTAGCTTTGGCTCGAGAAGAAAAATTCTGATAATCTTTCGTTCTTTGTCCTTTTCGAGTTCCTTTTTCAGTTATAAAGGTGGAATATTTCTTTTTCTTGTTGGCTCCAGAAAAAATATTCTATAAGTATTCTCATGTTGTGGGGCTTCTTGTCACGCATCCATTTCTGTCAGTTTATTCTGTAATATGTGAATCTATTTTTCCTGTTTAAAAAACTGCACACCTTCGAGGAATGTTCTGTTAGTGCTGCTAAATAAATAAATGAATTCCGAGAAATTAACCAATAACTTTAGTTTGCATAACCCCTTTAGTTTTTTTATTGTATTTAGAAGAGCACTAAACTGACACAAATTTTTTTGACATAGATTGTTGATAGATTGTGATTTTGACTTTTGAAAATGGTCATCATATATGCTGAAACCCTCTAGTAATATCAAATTCTATTCTATGTGTGATCATGTGCAAAGACTTTTAATGTTTTATGTCTTAAATGGTAGTTAGAACATGTTAATAATTTTAAAAAAGTATTGTGTTATATTTAGAAAGTCTTTTGGACAATAACATTTAAGACTTGAGCGAAAAGGCTTATGAGTTGTAGAAATTTGTTCTGAGGTTTAATGAGATTTAGAACTTCTCTCTCAAAGTAACTCAAAGGTAGATAACATTCAGCACATGTTGTACATTTATCCCTTGTCTTTGTGAATTCACAATTTAAAAGAGATGGATACTTTTATTTTAGTTCAGGAGATATTAGTAGTATCAATTAGCTGTTTAAGTTCATTAACCTATCAGTTCATCCAAAAGCAAAGTGGCATGGTTTTTATACCGGGTGTGTTTCTTGACCAAATTTTGTAATCGCAATCTTCATGGGTTTTGCTCTCAGGTGAACAATATCATAGGACAATTTGAGTGAGGATAGTTGTGACCGTCATGTTCATTTTAAAACATTATGCTCCCTCCATCCCATAAAGCTTGCTACAATTTCTTTTTGGGTTGTCCCAAAAAACTTGCTACACTTTCTCTTATGGAAAGTTTTTTGCACTAATTTTACTTTATTACCCTTTCGCTTCTCACTCGAAAAAGTTAATTTTGTCTTATATGCATATTTTACCTTTTAACCATTAAGTCAATGCACATTCTTAATCCACATGTAAGTCAATTGATTCAACTTTAAAGGGACGGAGAGAGCATTCCATAATCTTATGTGCTCGTAATGAAATGTGAGGCGGATGATGATGAGACGGAACTGAATTCCAGACCTCTGGTTACTGGGTCTTTAGTTTGAGTAGCTTGTAAAATAGATAATTTACCAGGCATGGGTACTTCCTGAGTAGTTTTGAGCCATAATATTTTCTGCAGCCTAAAGGATGGCATGGTGGGACAATCTACTGATGCTCCTGCTCAAGATTTGAGAGGGTAAGTCATGGCGCTTGAAGCATTTCTTTGGTGATATATTCTCTCTTTAACGTTTGTTGTGATCGTGGTTTTGTGTGTCGTTACTAAGGTTCAAGACTCTTTTTCTGACTCCAGGCACCCATTGGACAATGTTCCTGGCCATGAACATGCAAATCATTCTCACACTGACCATTCAGAGGAATCTGATCAGAATGTCCTTGTTATTTCTGGAACTCCTGGTCCTGAAAATGATGTCAACGCACATGTATCTGTGCCAATGAATAGTGGCAGGGAGGCCATTAATTCCAGACAGTTTGCTGGAGATAATTCATATAGAGGATCGTTGGACTTGGTACCTACTGTGGAAGTAGCTCCTGATGTTAATGATTCAGTTGACAAACATGAGAATAACTCGGGGGTTGAAGGTGAGGTGAACAAAGAGGTCCCACTTGCAGCCGAAAGCTTAACTGCTGGACTTCTTCAGAAGACTGCATGCAATGACACAGCTAACCCTGAGCTTATTGATTGCCTGCAAAAGAACTCTAATGAAGCTTCTTCAACTGAATATTTGAATTGCTCTACTAAAAGGGAAGAAGGTCCAACCTTCAATGTTTCAGTTAATGAACATGTTAAGTTGGCTGAGAAATATGCTGATGCAGAAGGAGCAGAAGATGATGCGTCTCTCATTGTTGACGTCCCTGTCTTTGAAACTAGCAATTTAAAACCTGCAAGTCAGACTGTTGAGACCATTGGCTGTTTGAGTCTGGATGTGAATGACAGTACAGGTTCCAAATGCTTGCACACTGATTTGGACATTTCAGCCTCGTTTGATGTTTTGGTTGAGAAACATCGAATAGGAGAGAGTGACAAGGGTATAGAACCTGAAGGCAATGTTTCTATCAGCTTGGAGAAACAAGAAAAACATCCCAATGAGGACGAGAAAGCCGAGGACAGTGCTTCGCTGGTGGCTGACATCTGTATGTCTGATTCGTCGACTGGTTCAAAGGTCATATCTGGCAGTGTCAGCTTCAGTGGTCCAAATCATTGGAATGAGGATAAAGATAAGCCAAGTGCATGTGTTCTCCCTGTTTCTCAATCTGCTGGTATGGAGTTGCCACATGATGCTGGTACATCAGCTGTTTTAGACAGCAGCAGTTCTGGTGCTAAGGTTCAGCATATGGATTCTGATGTTTCCAAGAAACTACTGCCTTCCTATGATGATGTCGTTCCTGAATCTGATGATTTTGCTTCTGACACCTCTCATAATGGAAATCACATGGTCATGCGAATTGAAACTGCTGAGGGTCTGAAGGAACAGAACAAGGAAATGGATAGTTTTGGGAGACTAGCATCTCCTGTCATTGATACTCAGATCAAGGCTGCTAATGTTCCACTGGTCCGAAATGATAATAACGATGGGCAATTGGTCCAAGGAGTGGCAACTGCTGATGTGAATCAGTTGGCTCATCCTTCAGAAATCCAGTGCCCTTTGAAAGACGATACATCAGCTTTACCGGCCAAGGAAACAGCCCATGGATCTTGCAACAGTAATATTGTTGGTGATACAGCTGTATTTGCAGCTGATATCGACCCAGTGGAAGCACAAGTATCGTCATTAAAAGATAACCCCAATGCATCAACCAAGATAGAGCCTCAACAGGTTGAGGTTTCTCGTACTGGTTCCCCTGAGTGTCATAAATCTTCCCCCAAGTTGGACCATTCTGAACACACTGTGCTTGTCCACAATGATCATTGCAGACAGCATCAGCCTTCAGAAGTACAGAGGTTAGGCATTAATGTTGTTGAGGTTAGCAGTATTGAACTAGACTGCTTGGAGGAACCTTCTTGTTTAACTGAGGGTCACAGGGAATCTCATACCAGTGAAAAATCGGACGAGTTGCCGCGGCCCTCAACTATGGAAGAGTCTAATTATGTACATAATGATTCGAGTGCAGCACTTGAAGTTAATAAGCCTGCTGATGATCATGCTGAGGCAAGTTATCTGGAAGCAGAATT
>JBBYHH010444623.1:0-11466 GCA_038382905.1 Daphne laureola
GATGAACTGTATGATTGTTCAGAGTGACAAGAACGGCTTGAACAACAACGGATGAATAGTGACTGAACGGATTCACGGACAGCGTATACCGACTGTTTACAGGTAAGGGCTCAACCTTCTTATATATGCATTGGGTTCCTACTGCTATATATAGGCTGGTTGAAACTAGCTCTCGGGCCGAGGGTGGGGCCCGATGATTCCCGATGCTAGTTCCAAGGTAGAGGTAAAGGCTTGCAGGTACACTGATACAGGACTTACAGCTCTCATATGATGATGATGCACTGCGGTTGTATAGCGATCAACACGAATGTTTCGGGTTCCGAAGTCATGATCCACATGACCATTCCATCGAACCTGATGACTGGTGATGATGATGTTCCAGGTTCTAGAGTCACGATCTGCGTGACCATTCCGTTGAACCTGATGACAGATGATGATAATGTACCAGGTCCTGGTATCACCACCAACGTGATTGCCATGGTAGACCTGATGATGATGACTGCTACTGCTTAACGAAGGTTATGGGGAACGTATGCCCCGCGCTAGTACTACGTGCCACTATGATGACTGGGAAACTCTGATAGGTTGCGAAACAACCTTCGGGGGTCATCGTATGATGATGATGATGACTGTGCATTGCATATCATATTCTTGTTTATTATAGGATGCATAGTATATTGCATACTGCCCATGCTAATATTGTCATTACAGGTAACAAATGAAGATTCCCCTTTACTTCTACCTAACCCCTTACTAAGTTCTTTCTGGAACTCACCCCTTATATCTCCATACTTTCAGGAGCATCAAGATCTAGGCCCGCGGATTGAGATTCAGCTTAGCCGTATAGAATTCTGATACCAGGGTATGAAAATTGCTCCTATGTTATGTTATATGAAATGTACAGTTTATGAGTGTTCCCGATAGAGAAAAGGATGATGGTACAGATAATGCTAAAGATGATGTTACAGATAATGTTATAGATAATGTTACAGATAATTCTATAGATGATGTTACTATTTTTGTTACAGATTTCCAGAAGCAGAATAATTGTACATGTACTAATAGTTAACACTTATTTTGGTATGTAGTGGCAGCAGCAGCAGTGTCAAGTGGCAAATGTTGGAATCTTTTAGATTCAACTCCCTGATCATAGTGTATGCTTTTATTGGTAAAGCAGGCTTTGTAGACGTAGGTTGCATTATACATGTAGGATAGACAATCATTATTATCAAGTGTATGCGATGATGGCCAATTGATAAATGAATGATGATGGTATGCATGTTTGATGCCATGATTAATGATGATGCATGTTTACTTTATCGGGCCAGAGGTAGCTTCCTTTCAGAGTATCTGGTCTGAGCTGAGGTTAGTAGATGTATGTCTGTTGTAAATGTCTGGATTACAGGAATGTAATGAAGTGCTGCCGGATTTTACAAAACTGCATTTTTAGGGGTAACTTGCCCGAATACACTGTACCAAATGGCCTCGCAAAAACTTATGAACTTTTATGTGGTTGTAGCCTCATGTGTCTAGTTTCCATAAACGTTTACAGAACTTAATTCGGAAACCTTTAAAATTTATTAAAAATGTTTGACTGACAAGTGGTCGAGCTGGAAACTGTAAAACTGTTGGCTATGGTTGTAACTGGGGTCTAGGGCCTGGGTAGTGGATATAACTCATTGTACTAGCTGCGTTATGGAAGGTAAAGTGAACGTCACTGCTGCCCTTCCGGCCCCGTGTCCGCTTCCATCGGGTCGTGCATGGAGGGGGTGGTGACATGGCTTGCTTAGCCAGTGGCCCAAGGACGGCTTGGGTTTAATTCCTTGTGGCTAGTTGGACAGGTATACCATCAAGATGTGATGGCATTCCCTATCCCTTTCTATGTCAGCATAATGAATTTGAACTGTTAGCAGTTTCTCCTTCTAGTATAAAAGCTTCCCTTGGTGGTCATTTGGCCTTCTTTGCTTCTTTTGTGTTCTTGCGACTATCTTGCTTCCTTCTACCCCTAGGCTTTCTAAGATCTTTAGTCTTCTCTGCCCTCGTTCTTTGTCCTCAGCCCCTATGAGGACTTCTTACTCATTGTATTGTATCAGTGTACAAATGTATCCACTTTTCCACTATGTTTAGAGCATAAAACCCAATGATTTTGCCTACTTTCAATGTTAAATACACACTTTACTTATGAATTCCTAAGATTCATAGGTGTGTACATTTGGAGGTGATTAAGAGTACAAAGTGTCCAAATATCAAGTAAAAAGAGATGGCCAACAAGCTTCAAGCAATTCTGGAGGGACCAAATTCTACCAAGGAGAAATAAAGAGGATTAAAATGCAAAAATGGTGTAATTTGGGGGCCAGGGCGCATGTATGAGGTGCTAGTTCTACGCCTTGAACTATTGCATCCTATTTTCAAGAGGCAAGACAAAGCGCATAAGTGGCGCCTCTAAATGCCGCCTCCACCAAGGCCTCGCGCATCCACTAGCGCCTTCAAGGCGCATAAAATGATGTGTCGTGTAAGCTGTACCATGGGATTGTACAGAGGATTTCAATCTTATCCATTGGGTACCAGCCTTGTACTATCTATTTTACCCCTCTTAATTAGCTTAAATGTAATTTTAGGTCAGGGGTATTTTAGGTATTAGGTTTTAGTATATATAGACCTCTTAGGTTCATTTGAGAGAGTTGGATTGTTGGTTCAAGATAGTTCAAGACATATTTTGGGCATTGCTCTCTTAAGCAAAAACCCTAGTTAAGCTTCTTGAGTTAAGGGCTTTTTAGCCCTTCAACCTACTTTTCAGAGGGGTTGAAGGGCTAATCTATGGAGAAGCTTTCTATGGGTGAATTCTAACTTTTACTCTACTTTTATTTCCTTGAGTGCTATTATCTGCTTTCATATCTATATTTGTGCAAGTAATAGAGTATGATAGGAATTGTCTTAGTAGTATCATGCTTAGGTTACAGTAGTTTATCTCCATGACTATTTTAGCTGGTTTTAGTCCTTGTGCTTTTATAATAGTATCATGCGTGCTTGCTGGCCACTTACACTGGCATGCGACTTAGGAGTTTGATCAGGAGTCCGAGAAGGCCTCGATCGATCTAGCCCCAATACCGATTGGTAGCCTTACTTATAGACCGAGAGGGCCTAAGTAAGTGTCTATTGGTGAATAGTTAGGTACTATAATGCCTCAGGGAGATCACCCATGGACCACAAAAGTGGCCAGGAGGTGAACCGTCTCTTACGAGCGGTGGACTAAAGTGCCTGAGAGGGGAGCGGGAGGAAGATAGTGACTCACCTTACTAGGTAGAATTGGAGATTTATTGCATACTTCCTCGCTTAGTATAATTGCATGAGTAGAGCAGTTAGGTTTCAATGTCTTGTAGGAACTGGTGGTAGTTCATGATGTACTAGTGTATCTAGGAAGATGCTTTAGAATCTGATTCTAGCAAATCGAACGATCACTGGGAGTTAGAGATGACCCCGGTCATCGGTGAGTGGTATTAGAGATAATCCATGCTTCTAGGAGATATCGTTAGTTGCACATGCATGCTTAGGACACATAGTAGTACTACAAGAGCCCATGATTTCTAATCCATAAGATGATGTGACTTCTCCCCTCCATGACCCATCATCCTATCTATTTTTTTCCTTTTCTTGCATGACTCATCATTCATCCATGATTTTGCCTCCCTCGGTACTATCCACATTGCATTCATGCATACCTACTGCACAACTAGTTTGCTATAATACTTAGACGGTTGATTCTCTTGGGTTTTATCCCTCATTTATGAGCCATTGTACTATGATAAGACATTGTTATGCCTAAATGAGGTGTTTATAAATGTATTTTCTTGGAAAAGTGTTTGTCTGAGCTTCAGTCTGATAAACACCTATCATAACTAGCGAAAACTCTGACTATCACTTCATCCCTAGGGTCTTCTCTAATCAAGTGTTCAGGCATCAGGGAACGGTTCGGGATCCTTTCGGACCTTGGTGATTGGGATCTCCTACTCTATCTTTCTCATGAGTCATGTTGATGCGCGAGTTCCACGCTGGGGGTTCTGGTTCTTTCCATTTCGGGCCTTCGGGTGTCATAGTGTCTACTATTGGAATGTGACATTACGTATCTGCTTCAGGATTTTCCTGACCTACGGCATCGGCTTTGCCTTTCTTCTATTAAGGCCATCATGATTGTTCTGAGTAGAGGAAGGCCTGGTAGGTCGGATGCATTCCTGAAATTGCTCTGATCTAGGCTTGAGGAAGCTCGAATGTTGGTTCCTCCATTAGTTGGTTCAGTGGGTGTTCCATCAACAGTGCTCCTGGTGTACTCTGGATCTGATGAGACTTCGGCGTGAGATTTCTTGCCTTCAGGTAGGGTTTCATGGGAACGGGGAGCCCCCTATAACCTTTGACGAATTGTGTGCTATTAGAGGTCTATGTCATTCCCACAGACGGCGTCATTTGGTGGCGGCCCTTCGGTGGGAACCACCACACTCTTCAGCTTTTGTCTCCTGGTCTTGGTCACATTGAGCTCCATCTTCTTGGTTGGGTTGGGTGGTATAGCCGGCGCAAGCAACATAAACTGTAGACCGTGCCAGAGTTTTTCCTAGCGGTGGGTCCTCCGATGCTTAAGTCAATATAACGAGTGAGCAAAGAGAATGTGCCAGACCTAGGACAGAGTGAATAGTTACCTCAAATGTAGGAATGATGTGGGCTTATATAGTCTTGTCTAATAGGGTGGTACATCCATAATATTTGGTAGAAAAGAGGTGGTTTGTGTCAGAGGACACATGGCGAAGATATCCAGGAGTCCGGGCATCAAGCAACCATGTGCTGAGGGCATGACCTCAGTCTGTATGCTTGTGTGTTCGGGTAGTAAATCCTCAGTCATTTTTAATGGGCCTCATTTCCTAGGTTGATAACTCAAGCATCTTTATGGGCTTTTTGGATTTGGTTGGCCCAATCTGTGCCTAGGTGGCTTAGTTTTGGGCCTATTGCCTATCAGCTAGCTCCAAAGACCTTCTTCACACCTTGGTGAGACAACCCTTGGAATAATGCTAGACTTGAAGTAGATGGTTCTAGGACCTTTCATCTACGGTGAGATGAACAACCCTATAAATAATCATTGAATACTCAAGATTGAGCCTCAAGAGCTGGGATGAAGGTAGAAGATATGAGAACCCAAGAAAGCTTCCTCACAAGAAGATAATTTCATCAAAAAGGTTCTAAGGCTCAAAATGAGCTACAACTAGTTTATATCTCTCAACATGCTGAGAAATACATTAGGGGTAGTCTAGTAGTTGCTAAAATAAGGATAAGAATGACATCTAATTAACTTGCTTAAAAATAAACTAAAATAAACAAGTTCAATAGTAAAAAGTGTCTTCATCCGAGCTTTATATACGGGCCTCTGCACGGGGGTATTTCAAATGGTCACACGGGTGGGCAGGGGCACACTTGCATTGGGCAATCTATTGATGGAGTATCAGATGGGCCATGCGGGGGTGCGCAAGGATGGTCACACCTTTGTCCTGGTGATGTTGGGCGTGTGGGTGACATGGCATGCCCTCGCGCGAGGCTGTGGATCATGCCAAGAAGATTGGCCTTCGGGGATCGTGCTGATGGGTTGCGTAGAGGGACGCACTGGGGTTCACGCGAAGAGGCGCATTGTGGGTCACATAAATCACCCTGGGTGCCTTGCTCCAGGACCCACGTGTAAGGTGGTGCACCGGCCATTGTAGGGGTCGCACTGGGAAAATCTTCACCCTTAGAGGTCTCGAAGACTTTAGCTCATTTTCCAATATACTTCACCCAACCAATTGTACAACCTTTGGAGTCCTTTTGATCCTCTAACTTGCTTTCTTGAAATCCAAGCCTTTGAAATGTTGCTTCCCATCCTTTAAGTTCTTCTCCTTGCTCAAACTTGGATTCCATTGCTCCCATGAATGCATTTAAGTCTTGTTGACCCTTGTTTACCCTTGCTCTAGTCATGGGACCTCCAAGGCCTTGTAATGGATCTACACTTGGATTGGTGACTTGAATGACTTGAGGTTGGTCTTGTGAGCTTGGATCCTTATCAAGATTGGACAAGCTCTATATATATGGAAGGATAGCTCTGGGATAATGTTTTGCTTAATCCCAACCTCTATAGGTAGAGGGGCCCTTTTGGCCCCCCCAGGTATGATTCCTTATTCTCTCCCTTATTTTTCCACTTCATGCATGAGGACATGCTTGATTTAGAGTTTGAGGGGTATTTACACTTGTAAAGCATGTGAGAGATAAAGGATTGTACCATGAGTAGATTGGTTGATTTTGAACATCATGACTCTAGCAGTGTATGTATTGTCTTGAATTATGACTTGATGTCTATGCTTCAATAAGTTAGTTAATGATTAAGATCTTCATGAACTTTCATCCATGCCATAACTGTAGTGGTAGGATTTTTTTCTCGCAGTCTTAAATGGAGATTCCAAAACTTTGAGAACCATTTTGTAAATTTTGATAAATTTAGTCTCTTCCCCAAGATTACTAGTTCATGGTTGAGAATCTAAAAAATCTTGGGATTGAAATGCAAAATACTCAAAAGTACAAGAAATCATGTGTTATATTGTTCATATTGGATATTCTAGAATATACATCTTTTAATTCAAATTCATGATTAATGTGGATTTATTTCTTAGCCATATTCATAGGAAATCAAAGAATATATGTTGAAGATGAAGAACATGGAAACTCTCAGCTGATTACTCCATCAAATTGCAAAGAAATCATATTACAAAGATGCAATCATCTCAAAAAATGAAAGAAATCAGAAGAGCGTGTAATGCAGTACGCATCAACGCATTGATGGCCAGATGCTCAAAGTACAAGCTTCAAGTTTTCACAAGCCATGAAACATTCAAATACAAAGCCATCCACTCCACAGTTGAGAAATAAAAATGAGAGAACAAATTCAAGTTTGAAGCTCTAAAAAAAATGTAGATTGAAGAAGAAAATCCATCAAGTTGCTGAAGATAGTCTTCATCAACGCATTGCTGGAAGATGACAAAATACTGCAAAGATTTTCAATGGCTAGAAATCAATTAGCCAACATTCACAAAGTGCAAAAATGGAAATAATTCATAGGCAATGACTATATGAAGATCAGAGGATGCTCCTACCCATCTACAGGCATTCTGAGCCTATAAAAGAAGAAGAAGAAGAAGAAGAAGGAAGAAGAAGAAGAAAAAGAAAAAGAAAAAGAAGAAGAAGGAAGAGACACACACCATAATGTATATATTGATCATTATGTGAATACTCTTCATCTCCTACTCACTCAATAGATCAAAGACACTCTCAAGCATTCATTCACAAAACTGTAATCAACCAGAAGATCGACAACATTAGCTTTATCTATTACAGAGAGTCACCTTTCAGAGAAGCCTTCGGTTTTACATTTATCATTGTAAAAGACTTACTCTTCTGCGCATGTCTAGATCAACTTCACTAGTTGGTGTTGTTAGACCAGTTTTACATCACTGATCAAGTGAAACTTCCCAAGGAAGAGGAAGTTTGATAGTGTGTTCTATCAACGCGTTGATCACAGTCTACTGTCATCATCCAAAGTCTTGTTTAGCAGGCAATCTTGGAATAAAGTCATGTGTGTCAGGAAACCATTGTTAAAGTCCTGTCAGTCAGGAAATTTGTAAAGTCCTATTAGTCAGGGACTGGTGAAAGCCTTGTTAGTCAAGCATTAGGCGTAAAGTCTTGTGTGTCAGACAACCTTCATGAAGTCTTGTGTGTTAGGAAAACTCTGTATAAGCTCTGTGTCAGGCCTCAGTTCTAGTGGACTAACACTCAAGTGTATCTTGAGGAGAGGATGTAGGTCAAGTTGGACACAACCTCTATAAATCTTTATGTCCTTCACTCTACCTTACATCTCTTATATGTTCTAACCATCAACGCATTGATACCATGCAGCTGGAAGTGCTTTAAAATTTGATCTATCAATGTGTTGATCTGAGGGTTTTGGTTGCAAAGCCAAAAGGTTTTAAATTTTTTTAAAGCCAATTCACCCCTCTCTTGGCCATATATGGGTCTTCAATTGGTATCAGAGCAGGTTGATTTTCAAGAACCTTGCAGTTTAAAGACAAGATCCTATGGCCATCACATCTATGTCCGAAGGACAAAGTCCATTCATGCATCCCCTATTTGATTCTGTAAATTTTAGGTGGTGGAAAATAAGAATGGAGACATACATCAAAGCTCAGTATTATCGACTTTAGAGAATAATTAAAGATGGACCAATAGAAATCTCATCCAAGACTCTCTAAGAATATACATATGAGGATGACAAAAATTGTTCCATCAATGCTCAAGGTGTAAGCTTATTATTATGTGCTTTTACTCTTGAAGTTACTAACATTATTTACAAATGTGATAGTGCACAAAAGATGTGAAATGATCTATTGAATGAGTATGAGAAAGAGGAGTCAATATGCTCAAATGGATCATAAGATGGTTCAGCATCCTCTGAAGAAATAATTCATAACCAAATATATAGATCCACTAAGGTAAAGGATGAATCCTCGAAGAGTGTGACCTCTCTCTTAGGCAAGGAAGAAGTATGGTTTAATAGAAGAGAATACATCTACTGAATGGTGTCTAAACAGGATAAGCAAGTATCTCTATACTCAGAATCATCTTACTCCAGTAGTTATCAATGCGTTGATCCTATAGCAAAACTTAAAGCTATTTGTTTAGAGTATGAATCTCTTATCAAAAGACTAAAGTCTGAAAAGAACAATCTAGTGAAGAAGAGGGAAGTCTAGAAGATAAAAACAAAGTTCTTTCAAAAGATTTAGTAAGATTTTCTGAAGGAGAAAAGAACTTGAATCTACTGCCTAGTAATCAAAGAGTTGTCTATGACAAAGTTGGAATTGGTAATCAACCAGACAATAAGCAAGTTATTTTTAAAATAAAGTTTTCAAATGCTACTCTTATCACTTGCCATATCTGTCACAAGAAAGGTCACTCAAAATAGGACTGCCTATTTAGAAACAGAAAAATTATTACTGGTTTGAAACATAATATGGGTTATCAAGACTGCTACTAATAAGTTTGGAACCAAAAAGTGGGTTCCAAAGGTGAGTTGAGTTTATCAACGTGTTGATAGATAGCAAGGAAGGAAACTTGGTACCTGGATAGTGGATGCTCAAGACATATGATACGAGATAAAAAAAAAATTCTCAGTTATATGCCCAAAGAAGGAGGTACAATTTCCTTTGGAGACAATAGCAAAGGTAAAGTTGTTGGTGTTGGGAAGATTGGTAAGAATATTCTTGAAGACCCAGATATGACCAATAGGGGGTTGAATTGGCTTCAAAAGAAATTTAAACCCTTTTGGATTTTCAACCCAAAACCCTAAGATCAACACGTTGATAGAACATAGTTGAATATACTTGCAACAGCAAGGTATCAACGCGTTGATGGTTAGCACATATCAGACTTGTAAGGCAGAGTGAAGGACATAAAGATTTATATAGGTTCAGTCAACTTGACCTACGTCCTCTCCTCAAGATACACTTGAGAGTTACTCAACTAGAACTGAGGCCTAACACACAAGGCTTATCCAGAGATTACTTGAAACACAAGACTTCACCAAGACTACCTCACACACAGAACATTATGCCTAATGCCTGACTAACAGGACTTAACCAATTGCCTAAGTAACTGGACTTTAAAAATTTCCTAACTAACAGGATTTTATCAATCATTGCCCGACATACAAGACTTTATGCCAAGGTTGCCTGACAAACAAGACTTATAGTGATGACGGTAAAACTTTGATCAACACGTTGATAGAACAGACTATCAACCTTCCTCTTCCTTGGGAAGTTTCACTTAATTAGTGACGCATAACTAGTCTAACACCACCAACTAATGAAGTTGATCAATATAAGCGCAAGAGAGAAATCCTTTTACAATAGTAGATATAGAACAAAAGGCTTCACTGTGGAAAGACTCTCTGGTGTAGGCAAAGCTGATGCTGATAATCTTTTGGTTGCATGCAGCTTTGTGAATGATAGCTCAAGAGTGTCTTTTGATCTATGTTAGTGAGTAGGAGAATGAAGAGTATTCACAGAATGGTCAGAATGTACATATTTGCGTCTCTCTTCTATCTTTCTTCTTCTTCTTGTATAGGCTCCAAAGTGTGTGTAGATGGGTAGGAGCGTCTTCAGATCTTCATATAGTGTTGCATATGAACTCGTTCCATTTTGAAGCTTTATGAATATTGGCTGATTGATTTCTAGCCATTGTGAATCTTTCCAGATTTTTGTCACCTTCCATGAACGCGTTGATGAAGACTGGCTTCAACAATTTGATAGATTTTCTTCTTCAATCTTGACCTTTCTTGAGAGCTTCAAACTTGAATGTCTTCTCTCATTGTTGTAGCTCAGTAGTGGACTGGATGGCTTCATGATTGAATGCTTCATGGCTTGTGAAATGTAAAGCTTGCATTTTGAACATCTTGTCATCACTGCGTTGATGATCACTACATCACATGCTTTTTTGATTTCTTTCCTTTTCTGAATTTATTAAATCTTTGCAATTTGAAATCTTTGAGATTTGATGGAGCAATTAGCTGATAGTTTCCATCTTCTTCATCTCCAGCATATAATCTTTGAATTCCTCTAAAGAAACAAGTCTACATTAATCAAGAATTTGGATTAAAACATGTATATGCTGAGATATTCATTATGCACCTTATAACACATGATTTCTTATAATTTTGAATATTTTACACTTTAATCCCAATATTTTTTATCTTCACAACCAAGAACTAGTAATCTTGGTAGAGACACTGATGGCCGATAGGCCCAAAGCAAGTCTGCAAGGCCCAAACTTGACCCATAAACCCATAAAAGCCCACAAGAATGCTTGAGTCAGCAACCCAGGAAAGAGGGCACATAAAAAACCAGCTATGTTACACCCAACTCGAGTGAATAGTAATTTTTCAGGAAGAATTGCCCCACGGTCAAAATCTGCCATTTTCGGGACTTTGTTTTTTAAGCGTGCAGGACACATTTTCTAATGATTCTCATGTCCCGGGAAGTAATTTGAGGTCCATTCTACCGGATTTCACATTGTTATAGGGATACGTGAATCTCGGGCCGTTTTACCAAAAATTTACCTTAGAGGGTAAAATGGTCATTTTGGATAATTGGTTGAAAATGCCCCCAAATTAGGGTTAATCAAGGCTGGCGGTTTTGGAGGGAAAAGGGGATGGTTGGGTGGTATGGGTTATGAAATAGGTTAATATTTTAAGTGTAGGTATGTAAGACTAGCTTATTAAACAATATTAAAAGGAGTAAATCTAGGATCATGTCTCCTTGACCAATTAGACAAATACCATTTCACTCTCATCCCTCTCTCATTTCCGGCCTTGAGCATCTCTCTCTACCAAAAATACTTCTCTCACTTGTTCAT
>JBBYHH010444734.1:0-11465 GCA_038382905.1 Daphne laureola
CTTCAGAGACTATCGAGCATGCTTTGGTTCATTGTCCATTTGTGGTAGATATTTGGAAGGCGGTAACAATATTGTGTGGTACTCGAATTCGTTGTCCATACCGACTGTCTGAAATTGTGAATAGAGATTTTATAGTGCAGGTTTCTTCAAAGGTGAGGAAGATTTGGATGGCGATTGTGGTGGTTTCAACCTCGGCAATATGGAGGGCTCGAAATAGTTTGGTAATGAAAGGAAACTCATGATCCCCAATATTTGGAGAAATTCAGGTTCTAACGCATCTTTGGATTTCGAATAAAGCCAATAAGGAGAAAGGGACATGGACATCATGGCTAACAGAACCTTTACAATTGAGCAACTAATGAAAAGACGCAAAATTTGAAGTGTTGAGAAAATAATTATTTGTGCATGGACAACAAATAGGAGGTAAATGTGGGAATGAGCGGTCCTTGTTGGGATCTGTAAGGGGCCAAAGGCCATGTAATTGGTGTTCTACACCTGGTGTTTTCTTTGTATGAATAGGAGCGGTCCTTCCCACCCCAATGGTCGGGCCGTAGTGGTTGTATGGGGAACCCCAGATGATTTCTTATTGATTCTTTACCTCCGGTCACCACATCTAGTGAACTAAGCAGATGAGTCGAGTACAAGTTTGAATGTCGGTGTATTGAGCTATCTCATCTCCCAGTGTAAAAGTTTGCCCGCGTTTTCATTTTGATTTCGACAAGTTTTACTTTTGCGTCGAGACTTGTTGGAATACTCAATTGCGATCATTCTCACTTTACTCGAATAAAATATGAAGAATATAAAATTTGTAAATATTATTACACAATTAATAAAATAAGTAGTTGCCTTCCAAAAAAAAATTCAACGCACTTGTATTATTATTCTAAGATTTGTCCTTCTATTTAATACAATAATCATACATCCTCAATAGTTACAAGTACAAGTTTACCATCTTTACAATTCGACAACCATCCATAACAGTTCCTACAAATTATTTTGCATTGTCCGTCAATTATGAGCCTCCTCCATTGTCCTTCTTCATTCATTGCTTTCCTTTAATCAGTTTACTCTTTGCTCTAGCAATTCTTCTCCATTCTTCCTCTAGCAATTCTCAGTGGTTCGGTAATAATATGCATACACAAAATTAATGCAGTCATATCAATATAACTAGTTATCAGTAGTAGTTAAAATGCTAAATTATGGAGTTAGGCACAAGTGGTTATTTACTTCTCAAACACCATTAATGCACATTATCTCATTTGCAACCTTTATGATTTCTCGAGTATCCACCTAACTTCCACAATTTATTCTTCCACTTTATTAATCTTTTCAACAGTTGCAACTTCCTCCCAATTATCAGTTAAATACAGCAGTAGTTCCTTCAATACTCAATTTGAAAATCTCAATAAGGAGTGGTAAGAGCAATCATCTCTCAGTTTAGAGATTCGTATTATCAACAGTATTAGTTAGTCCCTTGTTTATAATTCCATCACTAGCTATTTATAGAAAATTGTCAACCCAAATCGGTAACATCACCTCATCTTTAGAAAATTGTCAACCCAAATCGGTAACATCACCTCATCTTCATTAATGAACTAGCATACACCATAACTATAATTAAAACTGTCATATAACCAAGGATGTACAGTATCTCCATCATTAGAACATTCAGCCATTCTAAGTGAGCAACATTTGACTATGGCCCACGTCTATCCGATTACCAGGTATAGATCGGCCATGTTCCCTTTCATTATCATCAATATTACAACACTCTAAATCACCTAGTGATACTTCAACAGTAAGAAATCTCTTTAATTCCCTTCACTAAAGCAGTGTTAGGACAGCATCTTCTCATTAAAGGTTTGGCTCAACAGATTCGGCCTTAGTCAAACATTCCAGCAATTCCTCCAAAATTTGTCATGCATTGCAGGAGATGCTAAATTCCAAGGAAAATAGAAAAGATTACCCAAAAGTAGCCTTGGAAGGCCATCCGAAACAGACACCTGCTCTCCGACGCTCCCTCTCCTCTGTACCGAGAAAAAGGCAGTGCAGGAAGGTGAAGAGTCGTCCTTCATCAGCCACGCCTTGACACCGGTGATGCCGACTCATGGATGCCTTCCCGTCGACCGTGTTTCGTCGCTCG
This sequence comes from Daphne laureola, assembly GCA_038382905.1. Classification (NCBI taxonomy): domain Eukaryota; kingdom Viridiplantae; phylum Streptophyta; class Magnoliopsida; order Malvales; family Thymelaeaceae; genus Daphne; species Daphne laureola. Next base: position 2,144 of record JBBYHH010444734.1, read on the forward strand.
CCTCCATCGTCGATCGTCTCTAAGCCTCGGGTCGAAGAACATGAAAGAAGAGCAATCAGTATATCCCCTTACCGGCGACGACAACCCGCCGGCGCCTCACCGTCGGTTACACCTCGCCGTCGCCTCACTCAGTCTCATCACCGTCAACCTTCCTGGTTTGCCCAGCTCGCGTCGCATGAAGAAGAAGAAACAAGAAGATCAGATCGAATGAATCGATCCCGATCCCCTTTCCTTTCTTTTAATTAATATATATTATATAATTATTTAGTTGCACCTCAATCTTCTAAACACTGTGCAAAAGGACCTCATCTAATACTTTCTTACATTTCAGTCATTTCCTTACCATTTTATCTTTATATCTTTAAATTCTTTCAAACAACTTGCTATAAATTCTTCTCAGTTAAGTCATCCCATCTTTTAAAATTATTTTCTTCCAATCTCAATTTTAATTATTTAATCTTTCTAAAATATTATCTCAGTTTTCCATTTATTTACATTTTAGTCCTTAATCTTCTAAATCACTTCAATTGTGACACGGACGGTAGTCCGAGTCACAACATTCTCTCCCCCTTATTTTGGATTTTTTTCATCCAATGATAAAAATCCACAACAAGGTCTCAGTCCTCAAAATCTCAGCAATCATCAGAAATTTCCCAGTAATTTATCGTACAAGTCTTTCCCAACAGCTTTCAAGCTCTAGATTTCAATATTCAGTTCTTCTAGTTCCCAACTCTTCATAGTAGTGATATCCTCACTTCTAGTCACTCCTCGTTCATCAATCTCCCAAGTTTTCAACCTCTAGTAATTACTTAACAGCTCATCTACTTCTTTGAGTTCTCGATAATAACTCTAATTGAGTCTTCAAGCTTTCCTAACTTAAGTCGTCCGAGTTGTTCCTTAAGCATCATGCTCCATCTGTTCTACTCTAAGTTTTTCCTATTATTTTATCCTAGTTCAATTTTCCCAGTTTCTTTGACAACAGCTCTAGCTAAGTATTTCTATCAACTTCAATCCTCTGAATCTTCAATTACTAGTTCTACCAGTTGTAAGCATTTTCTATTATTCCCGATTAGTTCCAGTCACTAATAATCTATCATTCTTTATTCAGCATCCACTTCCAGCGCAATCAATTTCTACCTCAGTTTTTCATTCATGATCCATATAAATGTTACTAGACATACTTCACTCAGATCCATCATTGCTCAAGTGCCCACACACTCAGATGATGACATCCATCTCAGTGAAGAAAGTCGATGAAAGTGGCTCACACCATCCCATCAAAGTGCCTACTAACACCTATTCCAGTTGATAATGCAATGCAAGAAACAACAAGTCAAGAATTAACAGTACAAATATTGAAACACACAACAATCACAAGAAACAATAAGACAGAAGGAAAGTAACAACATATATAAGAAGCAAGTCAATAAATGTAACATATGTGGTGTCCCATAACACCAATCAATAATTCAATTATCTCACTATACCTGTTTCATGTTTCCGCAGCTTCTAATACTATCCTTACAACAATATCTGTTTTCACAGTTCTCAATTCTATCTTTACAGCAATCTCGGTTACCATCTACATCAGTCACACAAAGCAATCATAAAATAATCAACAACAATGCACAATCTGTACACTCATTCATTTCAATCTTTAGTTAGGTTCAGGTTCATCCAACCAGTTCATGCCCAAAGTATGACCCATCTATCAGCAGTTGATGAATTTATTCAGTGGTCATAGACCTCGAGTCTAGGGAATAAAACTCCTTTTTGGGAAACTCATCTCTAGCTCTAGTCATTTCTAGGGTCATCAGCCACAATCATAAAAAAGAAGAAGAAAGAGGAAAGAGCAACCATTCAACAATCAACAACAAGAAATCAAAGAAAAATCAAGGAACACACAACAACAATCAATCAATCAGAGAAACAAACAAAAATAAGGAACAAAGAATCAATCGCAACAATCAGCAACTCGGTGAAGACATAAACAGAAACAACATCTCAATTTCAATCTCAGTCATTTTCAGAAATTCTAGTTCAGACGTTTACCAGCTTGTTATCAACCTGCAATATTCATACACTCATACCATACATTCGTCATTCATCATTCATCAACCAATAATCAACATCCACATTCAAATCTTAACAAGTCAATCATAACTTACCTTATCATCAACCTGCAATCATTCATAGGCATACACTTTACACTTAACAATCACAATCAAACAATTCAACATCCAGGTTCAATCACAAGAAAATCAATCAAAAACTTCAATCAAACAATTAAGACAATCACCAACAATCATCTCATTCAATCATCATCAGTCAGATTTACAGATGTTTAGTTCAAGAAAAGTACCTTGACAGTTTGAATCTCATTGGTTGAGACTTAAGCAACTTACCAAGACTGCTACGCAGCTTCCTCTAGCTCTTTCACATCTTGTTCCTGAAATTCGCTTTGCATGACAGATTAGTCTTGCATTATCAATGTAGCAAAATATGATAACATTGGCAATCAGGAAATCTGCATAAGGAAATGTTAGCAGAAAGTTATCTGTTGTTCTGTAACAACAACACTTACTAGTTTCCTCAGACAATCTCTTTAGACAGTATTAAACGTAGCAAGTAACTTCTGTAAGCTACTTTAAAGAACTTTGAAAGCTCACACACTTTGAATCTAAGGCTATTATACTAACTGTTATGAACCCGCAGTTCCAGCTGCTTTCTAGAGCAGTAAGGGAACTTCGGTGAACGACATTTCACAACTCCTAATATCTTTCATAAAACCATTTAAAATGTTTTAAAAATAGAAGTTCACGAAAGAACTAAGAGCATCCAGACACATCCTGAGGTTCAGAGTGCGTTTACTTTCAAAGTAAGAAAGAAATAAATAAATAAGGAAGTACAAGTAAATAGTGTCGAGGTCCTCCAAACCTTTCTCGTTTGTAGTCCTTCAGCTGCAGTCGTTCATCCCGACCTTCTCTCCAGTTCATGATCATAGTCAGATTTCTTGCATGTTTTATATAAGGGACATGAGTATATGTATCGACAAGCAACAATATAAATTACAAGTAACTTGCAAAGTAAGAATAGAAAGAGAGAAAAGTTCAATGGACTTACAAGGGGGTGGTGGCCCCCTCCAGGAAGAAGGGTTGACCCTGACTCGGCAAGTTAGTCTAGTCTCAGTTCTTAGTTTCACCTTTTGAGGATGCTTCACGTTGTAATTATAGATCTCATTGTGGTCTCAGCTCAGTGTTTGGTCTTCTAGTATCTACTCCTCTGAACTTCCAGTCATTTGGCTTCCAGCAGTATTGTTGTCATCGAAACGTGACGATGATTCAGTCATTATATTGTACTTTGTAAGTTAGGAATATGATAGTACTCGTTTCTAGTCTCCATATTATAGAGTCACTAGTCTCGTTTTCGTTTCCTAGATTAATCTCAGTTGTTGAGGGGGCAACGTCAGCATTTTTCTCAATAATATTACCTCGAGACATATTACTAAGTATTTTCCCTATTATTGATATCAGTGATGTCATTTATGCTTCACAATTTTATTACTCAATTTTAATCTTTTTAAGAGTCTGTTATTAATATTGAGGAAGATAGGCAGTATTTACTCCAACCTCCCATTAGTCAATCATTCAACGCACTTGTATAGTAAATAGGTCAAATGAGGGGTCGAGAGAGAGAACACGGCGTGCAGTGGTAGCGTGAGAGAGAACGCGGCGTGCAGTGGTGGCGTGAGAGAGGTCGGGAACCAAGTCCGGCGAATCACAAGACAGGGCGACTAAGAGATGAGATGAGGGAAGAAAGATACAGATCCAAAGATGGAGCAGGGAAGAACGGACTGATCAGAGCATTAGATAGAGGTGCTACCAGCTATTATTTTTCAAATTTCTCAAAGGATTGGAGCACAGAGGAGATGTGGAGGGAGTTTAGGCTATTTGGTAATGTAGTGGATATTTTCATACCCAAGAAAATATCAAAAGATGGCAAGCGTTTCGGATTCGTCAAATACAGAGGAGTGAGAGATATTGAGAAATTGGAAAAGGAACTACAAGAGGCGAGAGCTAAAGCTGTGAAGTTGAAGATTAATTTATCCTGGTTTGATAGAGGAGGGGCGAAACAAGTGAAAGAAGGAAAAGAATTGGGTGTGGTCGATCAAAATCAAATCAACGCAAAGGCAGAGTTATACAAGAAAATAAATACTGATCCAGCAAAGGCATTTTTGGAAATTACAAGAGGTGGAATGCAAGCTGAACACTGGGCAGAGGCGAGCCAGCAGGCGGAAGTAAGGAAAATAGCAAATGGCATGGCCACCATCAGAGTTGATGAACAAAAAATAGATGAATTGGCATGGCTGAAGAGATGTGCAATTGGGGAATGTAGGAATATGAGAATTATCCAGAAGATCTCAGATTTATTAAAGGAAGAAGGTTTCTCACAGTGTAATGCTAAATACATGGGTGGTATGAGAGTATTGCTAGAGTGCAATTCGGTGGAAGGCAGGGATAAGATGTTGAATGCCGAAAGTTCTAAATTGAGAGAGTGGTTTGAATGGATCATGCCTTGGAGTAGTATGTTGGAACAATAACAAATCAGGCGAGTGGTAAGGTTAAATGTGACAGGTATCCCTCTTTCGATTTGGAACTGGAACACGTTCAACATGATTGCTTCACATTGGGGCAAAGTATTAGAGGTAGAACAGTTGACTGAGCAAAAGGAACATATCCATATTGGAAAGATGTGTGTACTCACCGAAAAATTGGAATTTATCAATCAGGTGGCGCATATAGAAATAGGTGGAGTAAATTATAGAATCAAGGTCTGGGAAGATATCTCGAATGTATTCGACACCGGGCCAAGATATATCAAAGTAAACATACAAGATGATGGTAGTGAAAAATCCGAAGAAGAGAAGTTGGCTGATGGTGAGGATGCCAACTCGGTGGATTCTGGTGATGGTGACTCACTGAGTCAAAGTTGGGTAGCAGAAACGCTTCAGTTCAGAGATCAAACCATTGGAGGAGAGATAAAGGCATTTAATGAAGGAATTCAATTCCAAGGCAATCCCATTGTTTTGGAATTGAATGAGTAATTAAGGAATAAATTAAAAAATGGCGAAGATAATAGAGAGGAGCAAAATAGCAGTGATACAGATGAAATTGAAAATACTGAGTTGGAAGAAGGGGAAGTGAGCCTTAGCAGTAATAGGCCTATTGTAAACGTAGTAGAGGAGGCTATGGAACAAGACCAAAATGGGGGCATGGATAAGGAATTTGGAAAGTTTAATGATGAAAGGAGATCAGGGAATGGATTGGATCCTGAGGAGGAAAGAAGGCTAAATGAAAATGGTGAAGACACGTTGGATGAAGAAGAACAGGTAAAAAAGATGGCGGATGCTAGGCTCAACCTAAGTTCAACACCCATAGTGTTACTCGAAAGCTCGAATCGGCAGGAATATGTGGAGAAACTAAGGGCAAACATTGAGGGGATTCCAGACTTGAATGAAGTTTTTCAAACAGGGTCTGAATCAAACTCGTTCCACTGCAATGATGAAATCTAGGTGAGTTCTTCAAGTTCGAGTCGGTTACGAAATGTAGGGGAGAGAATCGGGTTGGTATTTGAGAAGGATGCTTACAAAGGCAGTGAAGGTTTGGAATCTGGTGCAATCAGATTTAAATCATGAAGATAGTCTCGCTGAATATTCACGAACTAGGAGGAGAACATAAAGTCAGGAACTTATGGGAACTGATTAATAAGGAGAGAATAGATATCTTATCTTTGCAAGAAATCATTAGCCAAGATGGGGGAGAAGGGTATGCAGAAAAAGTGTGGTTTCACAGTACTTTTGAACTAATATCAACAAAGTCTGATGACAGATCAGGGGGTTTACTATGCATATGGAATATTGAGTGCTTTACAGTGCATGACTCATTCAATAGGGAAGGATACTTGGGGGTAAAAGGATCATGGAGCAGACACGCAGCAGAATTCATGGTCATAAACGTGTATGGGCCTCAAGATCCTACAGCAAAGCGAACTTTGTGGGATTCACTCTCCACAGTTATGCAAGGGTTCGGTGGTGCAATTTGTCTAATGGGTGACTTTAATGTAGTTCAGAACCGTGAAGAGCGAAAGGGATCCAATTTTAAATCAGGTTCGACACTTGGATTTAATGATTTTATTATCTCTAATGCGTTGTTTGATCTAAGTTTGGGCAGGAGAAGGTTTACCTGGATAGGAGCAAGATGATCAAAACTAAGCAAACTTGACGGGTTCTTGGTAAATCAGACGTTCGAAGAAGAGTGGAGCAATTTATCAGAAGTCACCCTAGATCGGATATATACAGATCATTGCCCGATTCTTCTGAAATCTGAAGTGTTAAACTATGGTCTAGTGCCATTTCGGTTTTTTGATTACTAGATGGAGGAGGACTCATTCCCCGAAACTATGAAGAAGATATGGGGGGAGATTTACGTAGTGGGAGCCCCAGGTTTTGTGTTAAAGGAGAAACTAAAGTTGTTAAAAAAGGGTATTAAAGAATGGAGAAAGTCAGTAAGGAACATAAGTGCTATTTCTGAAGAGCTAAGAACAAAGATGACAAGACTGGAAATCTTAGCAGAAGAAAGAGATCTCCAAGAAGAGGAAAAACGAAGATGGCAACAAGTTAGAGCAGAGTTCTTCGAAATGGAAAGACTAAAAACAATCGAATCGAAACAGAAGGCAAGAGTGAGATGGGCACTAGACGGAGACGCGAATTCATGATATTTCCATGGAGTGGTTAGGGTAGAAGAAGGAAAAACAACATCAAAGGGCTGCAATGGAATGGTGTATGGATTGAGGAACCTGAAAGACTAAAAGATGTTGCATTTCACCACTTTAGGGAGGCCTTCAAGGAACCAAATGTACACATACCAACATTTTACAGCTCTCGGTTAAAAAAAATCACCTCAGAACAAGTTTCAGCATTAGAAGCACCAATTCTTGATGATGAGGTGAGGCAAGCAGTCTGGAGTTGTGGGTCTTTGAAAGCCCTTGGACCAGATGGCTTTACATTCAGATTTATCAAGGAACATTGGGAGATTCTGAAAGAGGGGATTTTATGAAATTTATAGCATAATTTGAAAAATCTGGGGTGATTGGTGCTAGGTGCAATGTGTCTCTCTTGACTCTGATCCCTAAAAATTCAGATCCACTATCTTTCACTGATTTTTGGCCTATCAGCTTGGTGGGATGTCAGTACAAGATCCTATCAAAGATCATTGCCGACAGACTAAAAAAAGTACTCCCAACTGTAATCAGCGAAGAACAATCAGCTTTCCTAGAGGGGAGACAAATATTAGATGGCGTACTTATGGTGAATGAAATAGTCTCATGGAAGAAAAAAAGAAAAGAAAAAATGCTCGTATTCAAAGCTGATTTTGCTAAAGCATACGATTGTGTATCGTGGGACTTTCTGCAGAATGTAATGAAGCAAATGAACTTTGGAGCTAAGTGGTGCTCGTGGATTCAAGAATGCCTGCGGACAGCGAGAATCTCTGTTCTGATCAATGGAAGTCCTTCAAAAGAATTCAGTATGGAACGTGGTCTCAGACAAGGGGGTCCAATATCCCCATTCTTATTTCTCATTGTAGCCGAGGCGATCAATATTATGATGCAAGAAGCTGTGGAGAGCCATATTTTCATCCCAACACGCGTCGGATCGGACCAGGTAAGTATATCACATTTACAATTTGCAGATGATACTATTTTTCTGGGTGAGTGGTCGCTTGAAAATGCTAAAAATCTTTTATGCTTGCTAAAATGTTTTGAAATGGCCTCGGGGTTAAAAATTAATTTGCAAAAGAGCAATTTATTTGGCATAAGTGTTTCAGATGAGGAAGTGATAGATGTGGCAAGAAGGATTAGTTGTTCCCGGGCTAAGCTGTCGTTTATGTATTTGGGGCTGCCAATTGGAGTTAATTTGAATCTATCAAAAAATTGGGAGCCGGTTGAACAAAAAGTAAAGAAAAAATTGAGTTCGTAGAAATGTAAGTTATGGAGGTAGTTAGAAATAATTTTTTTTTGGGACAAGCGGAGGAAAAGAGGAAAATAATATGGGGAAAGATTGATAAAAGTTATGGGGATCTAGAAATGGGAGGTTTAAATGTGGAAAGTCTCCTGGATAAAAATATTGGATTGTTGGGTAAGTGGTTGCGGAGATTTTTGAATGAGAAACAAAGCTTATGGACTAGAATTATTAAGAGTATCCATGGGAGGGATGGGAGGCTATGGAATGAAAATAAAGATGATGGAATGAATTGCTAAAAATCGGGAGAGTATGTCAAAATAAAAGGATAGCTTTTAAGGAACATTTTGAGAGAGTTGTAGGTCTTGGTAACGGAACAAATTTTTTACAAGACGTTTGGTTAGGTAGTGCCTGTTTCAAGGTTAGATTTCTGAGATTGTTTAGGTTGGAAGTAAATCCGGAATGTCGGGTGACAGAGCGAATTGACAGGGGAGGGGATGTACCTAGGTGGAAATGGGCTTGGCGCAGGCAAATTCGAGGCCGAACTAAGGAGGAACTCGATAATTTAATTGTTGTATTGCAGAAATTTAATATTTTACAGGATGCCCCAGATGGTTGGAGATGGAGTGCAAATTCAGACTTGGTTTATAAAGTGCATATTATGCCTGCAAGAGTGGATAAAATATTGGCAGTACAAATGTCGACGCCAACAACATGGTGCAATCTTGTGCCAAAAAAAGTAAACATTTTTGCGTGGCGTGCAACACGCGAAATGCTCCTGGTAATGACTTTGTTAGTCCGGAAAGGTTTGAATCTTCCCTCTTTGTTGTGTCCACTTTGCAAATTGGTTTCGGAGACTATCGAGCATGTTTTGGTTCAATGTCCATTTGTGGTAGATATTTGGAAGGTGGTAACAATATGGTGTGGTACTCGAATTCGTTGTCCATACCAACTGTCTGAAATTGTGGATGAAGATTTTATAGTGCAGGTTTCTTCAAAGGTGAGGAAGATTTGGATGTCGATTGTGGTGGTTTCAGCCTGGGCAATATGGAGGGCTCGAAACAGTCTGGTAATGAAAGGAAACTCATGAAGAGCATCCCCGATCTTTGGAGAAGTCCAGGTTCTAACGCATCTTTGGATTTCGAATAGAGCCAATAAAGAGAAAGGGACATGGACATCATGGCTAAGAGAACCTTTATAATTGAGCAACTAATGAAAAGATGCAAAATTTGGAGTGTTGAGAAAACAATTATCTGTGCGTGGATAACAACAAATATGAGGTAAATGTGGGAATGGGCGGTCCTT
>JBBYHH010444845.1:0-11465 GCA_038382905.1 Daphne laureola
TATGACCGGTTCCAAGGTAGCGGTAAAGGTGTGCAGGTAATTGGACTGTACAACGGTTCTGTGTGTCCTTGTGACCAGTGGACCCGATGATATCTATGGAACGTGTTGTGGTTCGTGCGTCTTTATGACCCGAACTAACTGGGTGTGAGACAATGTGTCATGGTTCCATGAGTCCGAGCGACCACCAAACCCTCTCCTTGTGACTCGGTTATGGGTATGTAATGGGATTGGTTCTATGAGTCTCCACGATCACGAACCCTCTTATTCTGTTTCTGCTTCTGTTTCTGTTTCTACATTCTGACTGGTTCTGTGTGTCTGTGTGACCATGAACCCTCTGATTCTGTCTTATTCTGTTCTGATTGGTTCTGTGAGTCTTTTAACCACTAAACCCTCTATTTATGTTCTGATTTAGCCAATAAGGGGATGATGATGGTTAAAACGTTCTTGGACCCTCGCTGGTATCATGCGTCTGATGCGTTTGTTTCTGTGTATGAAGTTTTTCTGTAACTTCCAGTGGTATGAAAGAGGACCACGGGAGGTCGTCGTGGTGTGTGGGTTGGATTAGGACTGGTTATTGTTTTCATTGTTAACTGTTATAGATATCTGTTTCTCTGACATTGTCATTGCAGGATAACACAAAGACAACCTTTATCTCCACCTACACTCGTACTGGGTTCTTTTGGGAACTCACCCCCTTACTTCTAAATATTTCAGGAGCTTCTGGTTCTGGGCCGGCGGAGTAGTGCCGCACGACTATTAGCTGTTTTTTTTACCTCAGGTACAATAGCTCTCTCAGTGTTCTGTATTTAAGGTTAAGGTATCGGGGATGGACCGAGGGAAGTCGGTAATAGAATATATAAGAATTGATGTCTGGAAAGCAATAGCATTTCTGTGTATCAGATATGGGTCTCATTTGGTATTTATCTGATAGGGCACATTAAACTTGTGGCTAATGGTTTGTTCTTCTGTATTTGCATCGGAGCTAGCAGCAACAACGGTTGAGCCAGGCTTCTTGTCGGAAATAGTTGATCCGACACCCGGATAGCGTATGTATATTTTGATAGCTTTGTTAGAAGCTCTGTAACGTAGATTGCACGATCATACAGTCATGTAAGAACAAGAAAGGAATGCTATGTTGATGATTCTGTATATATGCGATTTCATTGGATACTTGTTATGTATGTTTATTTTATCGAGAAGTGCTTGCCTGAGGTAGCCTTCTTTCAGAGTATCTGGCCTGAGCGGAGCTCAGTATTTCTATTATTGTATGAGAATTATGTCTTGCAGGAACAGGGAACGCATAAAAGGTATGTTATAGAGTTCTGTAAATAGGGACCTAGAATGTGGGTAAACCCACATTAAGAGCTGCGCATCACGGAATTGATCGTTTAGTTCACCGCCGACCCTCCGACCCCGCGATCGCTTCCTGCCGGGCCGAGTGGTGCAGGGGTGGGGTGACAACACCTGTTTGTGAAAGTAACAAGAAGAGAAAACTAAAATTAAAATATATGCAGTGGCGAAGCCAGGATCCAGGCATAAGGGTGGGGGAAAAAATATTGGCCAGTGCCGGTCTAGGCTCGTGATTCGCTGCCTGGGTTGGCAATTCACGGCTTGGGCTCGCGATTTGTGGCCTAGATTTGCGATTCAGCGATCTGAGGTCGTCGTTTGCTGGCCTTGGGCCGCTAACCAGAGCCCTAGGCCCCGATCTATGATCTAGTGTATTTTTTCCTCCATTCAACATTTTCTAGCGGTGGTCTACCGTGGTCTGGCCCGTGTTGTGAGTTTAATTAGGTGAAGTTTGAAATTTTTTATGTAAATGTGTTAAGTTTAATTACTGATGGTGTACCTAAATGATTATGTTTAATAGGGTGTAATTTTTTTTAAAATAAAAATAAAATGAGTTACTAAAATTATCATTTTCCCTGAAGACTGTTAAATGTAACGGAGAACGGATTGAAAAGGACCACGAATTGAAATAATATTTTAAAAATTAAAGCGGAACTTTAATGGGAATAATTTTAAAACACGACCCAAATTAGACAATTATTATAGTTATAGGACTATGAGTTCACTTTATTTGTTATTATTTAGATTTGTGATTGAGTTAGGTTTAATATTTTTAAGTTTTGTCTATTGGTCAATATTAATTATAGTGTATAAATTAATATATTGGATATAAATTATACATAAAATTTAAATTAATCTCCTAATTTAGAAACATGTAAACTATATAGCCTCACTATCGTTTAAAAAAAGTTAAGGGTAGTGGTAGTCACCCGAGTCAGAACACAGTCGCGCCACTGAATACATGTGTCCTTGTGTTATTGTAGAGCTCTAGCACTTTACTTAGCCAGTTAACTTGTTTAAGCACTCAATTACATTCAATTATTATAGGTTTGTTTAAGCACTTTACTTAGCTTAGCCCGTCTATTCTTTCTTTGCTTGATTTGCGAGTGAGGGGCCGTTGATCTTTCGGTGGCAATTCCCCACCATTTTACCATTTTATTGGTATCCATTCGATTGTCTTTTTTGCAATTTGATTGGAGAGGAATGGAATCGTCGATATAAATTAATTAGATTACGATATACCTATGTATGGATCCAAACATTAAAGTGGTTGTATTCCAGGAATTAGTAAACTCTATCAAGAGGTGTTTGGTGCAAATTTAAGAATTAATAAACTTTTCTCAAAATGTGATGTGATCCTCCAGGTTTCCAAAGTGTGTGGCACATCGTTTGCCACAATTATATAACATAAATTCTAACCCCAGACACAAATTGAGTACATTTCCAGAACCAAAAACGCCTCAAAGTCAAATACCCAATTTTCAAACAGGACAAAAAGAAAAAGGCAAAATGAAAATCCCATTTTACCAAGGCCAATCTGCAAGTAAATCCGTCCTTCCATCTTCCGAGCCTATCTTGAAGAACACACAGTTGGGGGTGTGAAGAATAACTTCACTAGCACCAAAGTCGTGAAACCTAAAACGCTTCAAACTCTCTGATCAGATCGGACGGCGATGTCAAAATATCCCAGACAGAACCACAATTCAAGATCTTCCAGTGACGGACAGTTGTCAATATTTAGACCTTCTATTTCCTCGATAATTAATTCTGCTTCTCCTAAAAACAAACGCCTCAGAGCCGGAAGCTACATTTTCTCTGATATTTCGACAGTACAGTTGGAGAGGGATAAACTAGTCAACCAAGTCCATACCTTAAAACAGTGAATCAGGAACGCGTACTACGGTGTCCCAGGAACTCTGTCAATGAAGTCTAGAGTTAGGTCCTCAACGTAGCGGCGGTATGCGAACTTCGCCCAATTTCCCACCCTGGACCTCAGAGCTTCATTGAAATGTATACAGATTGATAGTCTTTTGACAACCGGAGCGATGTTTGACATTAGGGTTTCATCAATTTGGTTTTCCAGTTCCTTCATTTCATTTTTGTTGAACGACGAGAACTCAATGCCAGGAACCCATAACCACAAACCTCGCCACGACCTCGCTAGAACAGATATCCTGACAATTTCTCTTGTGAAGGGAAGAAACGAGAGAATATGAAGGAGTATCTCCATGGGCAAAGAAGACAGCATGTCATCAACTTCTTTAGTTCTGATTCGGCTAGGTGGACGAATATGATTTCGACAGATAACCGAGTTGTAATCCATTCTCTACTCCAATCTTTTGATTATGCAAGAAATTAGAGGTGGATAGTGATGAGGGAACTATAGCTGATTTAATTGAAGGTCGTGCCGGTTATTACTCATCAACCATTTCCAATTTATGAAGACTCCCTGCCGGAAACAAATCATTTTTGTAGTCATTCCTAATTGGTGAAATCACTTGACTTTCATTTCATACAAACTAGTGTTTTGTTAATTACAGTAATAAAAATAAATTTATTTGTTGTCACTATTGATATGTCTTGCTTTAAAATAAAAATGGTATTGAAAGAGATTTATTGATCCTATTGCATATTTTTGTAAAGGCTGACGACTTTATAAAATTTAGGTGAGTAGCTTCTTAAGTCACCCTATCTTTAAGTATTGAACGTTTAAGTTCGTGTGGTATTGCACATTTCAAGTCTACCACTGCTGTTGGCGTATTGGATGGGGTCCTTGGGACTTCCTTGTAACACTGTCAAACTATTTTAGCCTACATAAACTAAATGCAGAGACACGGGGTTTTTTGTAACTTTTATAAATATTTGAAGATTTTGTGAGGTTTTAGTGATGCATTAATAAGATCAGTGAATGATTGTTTGTTGAACGTTAGAGCCACTTTCGATTTAAAAGCTTCATGCCAATCCCCCGTATATTAAAGTTTCTATAATCATTAATAATAAACAATTTTATAAGATCAATGTGAAATTTTATTGGAAGAATGTTAAATATTTCAAATTTTATGGAGGAATATCCAATTTTTAAAAGTGTTAGAGCAATATTCTTTATCCAAAATTATTGTAACAAATTATCAATGTCCAATTTATAATTTCTTATAACAATGTGTAATCCTCAACTTTATTGGAACATCGTTAATACTCCTAATTTAATTTTCGATCTCTTGGCATAATGTGCAATATCTCAAATTTCTCTTGGAGCAATGTTGTATTTCATATTCTAGTGAGAACTGTACAAAAATATGATAGGGCGAGGTTTTTTTTTTTTTTTTTGTGATGTTCAATATAATAGAAAGACAACATATTATAAAATAAAAACATTTAACTGTAGATGTGCAAAACCACAAACTAAAGGGGTGCATGTGAAGATACGAGGTTTTCTTATTCGTTAAAAAACGGGAGTAAAGGCGAAAGGGAATAGGGGAAAAAATTAAACCGGAAAATGACAAAAAGGACACCCAAAGAATGTCCTATATCAAAAAAAAAAAAAAAAAAGGACACCCAAAAAACCAGTAAAGGACAAAAACCCAGAGAAGGACTACATTTTTTACTATTAGTAATAAAAAACAGTAATGGGCATGTTGTGAATTCTCCTATATAGGCCCATTTTAACGTCCATTGAGTAGGGCAGTAATTTATACACTCGAGGACTTGCTTCAAATATTTGGAATTGTATGCAAAAAAGGGTTACGATCTTTCCCTATGTTCCTTCATTTCATCAATGGCTACCTTCCTAACCACTACCTCTATACGGTCATCAATCATCGATGACTTTGACTATTACCTACAGGTTGGACATTTTATTTTACATGTCGAAGACGCGATTATGGTATTTGTCAGTTTATATCCAGCTAATGCAGAGTGGCCGAAGGAGATGGTCAAGGAAGGATAGAACAATGTTCTAATGCTTCCCAAGGGTAAGACGTCAGATCTGGTCACTGCGTTGATTAAGCCCCTCCCTCAGCTTCCATGGGACTTTGAGGAGCTGAAGGGATTGCTTACAACTCACAAACGAAATTGGCTGAACGATGAAAATGGTTGCAAACAGAGGTTCGACCTGTCCCGGGTCAGAGCTTTTCCTGATGAATGGTTTGACGATCTGCCTCTCTACACCAACCTCACAAGAATGTTGCACATGGATTTCTATAGTGGTTAGGAGATTTGGAAGCTAATTGAAGGTGAGTCGAGCATGTGGGATACAACGATCCACATGTTCTATGAAGTTTTTGGAGAAAGATTCATCGGTAGTCCTCCCCTAACGAATAGGGTAATTTTAGTACCACATTCCCACCGTAATGCAGAGATGTTCCTGTGTGATGATGAACACAATGTCCCACTACGAATTGATGGGTTGAATGAATGGTTGGCACCGACTACTGCTTTGAAGGTGCTAGTTTGGAATTGCAGGATGGTTGAGGATCCAAGGTTCGACTGCACGTTGACCAATCTATGCGTGCAACATGAAACCGCATGTTGTTTGTATTTTGGGCACTCTTGTTTCATGGGAAAGTCTACGAATCAAATGCACTCGACTTGCTGCAGAAAATATGGGGTTCGATGGCCACAGAATGCTGTATGCAACTGACTGGTTCGGCGGATGCGGGCTTCTTTGGAAATCTTCAGTAGTCAATGTTATGCCATGGACGATTAAACAGAACAGTCTTCATGCACTAGTGCAGGTATTTGGAGCGTAGCTCATAAATGTGTTTTAGAAAATCTATCTTTATAGCTTATTATTTACATTAATTAATTAATTGTAATTTATATGTAGATGCGAGCATTACATGAGGAGGGTAATACATGATGCTGATTATATAGAAGGTTAATTCGTAACGGTGAGAGGAGAATAACTCGGTGTATGTATATGTACTTTTATTGTACGGCTATATTTTTAGTACTCCTCATATATATTACTTTCATTTAAGTCAAATTAAGTTCATTAAATTACTTGGATTATATATTACTTTATTTGTGATATTTTTTTAAGAAATGAACAGCCACACTCAAAAAACAAAACAAAAAACTCTTCGAACAATGCAAATATGTATAAAAACATAAGGAGGGAAAGAATTTATAAATGGCAAGGCTCGAGCCTCATTATCTGTAATTCAAAGTACTAGTTGAGGCTATATTAAGATTATACGAAGTCATCTCAATTGCTCTTGAAGCGAATGGGAAATTCTGAGTATTCTCACAAAGATTTCCAAAATGTATGTATATATAGTTCTCCAACCTCGAGATTGTTCAGTGTTCAGATCAAGTTGGGTTCTGGTCGGGTTTTGAGTTCGGGTTCCACTTTATTTTGGGTTAGAGATAGGGTTATGGTTAGGGGTAGGGTTAGGGTTTGGGCTCACATGTGTCCAAAGTTTTTAAGGTATCGGGCACAGCTCGAGTCCGGTTTAATTAAGAGGCATGTTGATTACATGTTGTTACAAAAATTATAAATAGGGTTGTCAATTTATCACAACTAAATTTGAAATTGCACATTGCTTCAAAAGTTTTTGAAATTCGACATTTCTTCAATAATTATGAAAATTGGTTATTTCTCTAACAAAATTGGAAATAGGGCATTGCACCTTTTAACAATTGGACATTCCTTCAACTAAATAACTCATTGTAATAAGCTTAAATTCAAATCATTCTTTAAAAAAAGTAAAAAGGTATATTTTAAATTCAAATCATTCTTTAAAAAAAGTAAAAAGGTATATCTACAAAACGTAGATTTTAAATAACAATAAACTTGCTCATTATTTAACTTTATATGTTTAAAAAAACCCAAAAAAAAAACGGAAGCATATATTAAATATTGTGGATCAAATATATAAAAGTTGTAATTTCCGGACGGATGAAATATATTAAAAAAACATAAACCAAATATTTTGGAACTAAAATTACTATTTTTTGAAGACGGAACAAATCATTATTTATAGTGCAGACAAATTCTTTTTATTTGGCATATAAATTTGTACAATTTTCTTATTAATATGTTGTAAGAAAACAATCGTACATGAGATTAAAAAAATACTATGTGCCAAATTTATTGAGATGGATGGAGTATTATAATATAAATTTATATATCATATTGCTAAAAACTTGAAATATAGGATGTGTTCTACATCTCTTATCTACAAAAAAATCAATACATTTTTAACATTTTTTAAAAATTTTCCTCTTAATTTTTTCTCTATCTTTTCTTTAAAATTTAAAAAATATTAAAAATATATTAATTTTTCACAAGCTCAAACACACATAACCTAGAATTGTATAGATTGATTTATACTTGCATCAAATATATAATAAACGGTAATTTATTGGTCCACTGAATGAAGGCGTCGGTTTTAGTCCAAACGGCGTCGTTTTGGTTGCCAAAAATTAGAAGGAAGGGGGCATGCCTGACAAACATCATTTCAAATTTATGTATCTACTCCCTTCAATTAAGGCATCTGCCTTACAATATTGATCAGATTCGGTTCATATCGCTTACAACAACTTGCAAGCTAAGTTGAAGCTCCAGCATATACTCTTGCGCCCGTTCAAGTAGCATTCTTATCCGCGATTTTTTCTTCAATCTCAGGCTTACTCTCTTCGCGCCAGTACAATCTGCAATTTTTTCCAATCTTCGAGCTCGCATCCTTCAATGACAAATGGTATCTTATTTGTTGCACCGACTCTGGTTTTAGGGTTTTCGAGTTGCTCAATTCGTTTGTTAAATTCAAGTCATATTTTCTACTCACTTCAGTCGCCTGTGTTTTGGTATAATTTGTCGACGATTTAAAACTTGATTTCTTCTGTGTACATTTTCTTAATGGATTAGTCAAAATTCTCATTCTAATGCTACTACATGTATCTCTCAATGGATAAGAATGCATGCTGATTACATTAGGGACACAAACATGGTGGGGACCAGCTTCATGCATGAAGTAACTGCTGAAAATCTCTCATCCAACAAACTTGTAAGATCTACTGGTCACGTTAGCCCTTAATCTGATTCTCTGTTTTGTAGCTCTTTTAATCTTTAAATGGTTTTAAAGTTCAGTAGTTAGCTATGTTACACAGTTAATCATGTGGTTTTAACTTTGACTTCTGTAAAATTCGATTTCCCAACTTTCAGCTTATCCCATATCCATATACGCTTATGATGTAGACCAACCTCGAATCGATATGCATGTGACCATCGCAATTGATGGAGCAGGGGAATCGGGGGCAAGCCTTTATTTTGAAAGTTGCCAGCTTTGGTTGCATGAGGGATGAATGCAGGATGTCTGGGGACGTTGGCTTAAGACCGGCCAACCGATTTCTCTTCAATTACCTTAAAGATAACAGGTTCGAAGCCACCATATATAAGCATAACGTTGCATTAAGGTGGTATCACCAGGCATATGAAGGTGTTGCTTCTCAGATATAAACACCAAATTGGTTAAGAACTGCCATACTTGAGAGCCAAGGTAACGCAAATATGATTCAATTTGTCATGTATAACTTCTTTGTTGCAAACAAACCAGAATGGAGAGTTTGATGAAACTGGTTAGACTAATTTGCTTGTCATAAGATTAAAATCGTGAGCAATGTAATGTGGTATATTTCTTATTGTTGATTACAGGCTCATTTCTCAGCTTGCTGTCTAATAGTGGAACTCATGGAGCCTCAACCTCTCACACTCCAAGTATCATCAACCCACCTGCAACTCAAACTCTAGTGCAGCAGTATCCACGTGCAAACTCATTTATAAAGACAATCTGTCCCTCCCATCTAAAGCTATTCAAGATTGTAAGTACTTATGTTCAAACTTATACAAAACCACAAGTTTTTTTCCATCCTTAACTGATTTATAATGACCACCCTCTAATAATGTCTTTTGCAGGTCCTCCCTGGAGAGTTCTGTGAAGCCCATCCTGATATCTTCATCAATAAGACCACATTCATTGTTGTAGTTGATACCAAAAGAGGTTTGAACTTGTTTCTTACAGACAATTAATTAAGTTTATTTCAGTTTGCTTCACTAAATTGCTCTTATTGTGTTGTAAACCAGAAACGCATTATAGGATCAATTACTCCTATAACAAGAATGGTCACTGCCTAATGGGAGGGTGGCGACGCTTTGTGAGGGGTGTTGGTCTATGTGTGGGTGATCAATGCACTTTCACGCTGGGAGATAGGGTGGGAAACAATGGGACCATGTCTGTGTCAAACCGGAGATTAGGAGGATAAGCCAATGTGTTCTTGTGTTTATGGATGGTTTTATATGCATCTGGATGAATGTTACCAGTGCATTAATATGCTTTTGTTTTGGAATGTTGGACTTGGGTACAGAAATCCTGCAAGTATTAGTTGATTTCTAATAAATAGTGCATGTAATGGTGGTAGATAATAATTAAGTACAACGGAAAACCGCTTTGCTTTCTAAACTTAGGTCCATAATTTCTATTATGCTGTATGATTTCTATTATGCTGTATGATTTGGACATATCACCAAACCAAGTGCCAATAAAGTTGAAAAAATCCATCAGCAAGTACATATTTGATGTTAGCCTAAGTTAAATGTTGGAACTTTAAAGTCATATTAAATATTTTTTTTTTCCAATTATTTTTAAATATAACTTTGAGACTTTTCTATATAAATGAAAATTTGATGTGTTTATTTTATTTTGTATACAATAAAATAATATATATAAATTGAAGTGAAATGAATATCAAAATGTAAAAGGTTTCAATAATTTTGAGAGGGGGGCAGTAAATAGTAAAAACAAAAAGATTGGATTAGAATACATTATATATATTTATATATTTATATATATATATTTTGGAACAATGAAGATGAATTCATTAATTTATACGATCTAACGAATTGTACATGTCACCACCACCCCCGTTCTCGTTAATGCGGAAGCGTCTTTTCGCAATATCAGTGGTCGGGAAAATCGGGCGACTGGGGGTGACGTCGCATCACCTCTGTGATGTTATGTGGTGGCCCTTCTTAGAAACTCGTCCCTTAAATTTTTTTATTAAGTTATCTAAAGTTTGTTTACTTCTAATGAGTTTGTCAGGTTTTACGCGCTCTTATTTAAGCCTTGAACCTGCATCCGAGAACATGTTAGTGTTTTCACAGTAAATCTTGCGGTATAGGGAAATACATCAACGGGGAGAGCCGCCCACTTCATTGGGCGTAACCTCCTTGACAAAATAAAATACAGACCAATACTAACTAAGTGTTATGCAGTTTTACTACTACAGAGCCCAAGTTCTAGCCATAGAGTTAAGTACGTACTGCGGGGAGTAGTCGGGATCAATGACCGACTAATGGCCAAGTGCTGCTGCTACTGCTAAACACAAATAGTGAAGTTTAATAACCGTTAGATAGTCATAAGAGTGCTTTTGCATAAACAAATTATACTACTATAGTATCTCTTTCGAGACCGCCCCCTAATCGTACTATGAACCACTCACTATTCAAGGAGATTTAACGTACCTCCGATAATCAATAACCATCAGTATGACCTAGCAGATCTATGCTGCCAGTCGTTTACCGGGATCTCCTGAAAATATTAAAGTAGGGGGGTGAGTCCTCAAAAGGTACTCAGTAAGAGGTCAGGTAAGGATGATGTAAAGTTTAAAAACATTTCCCTGCATAAAAGGTTAGCGTGCAATGTGCTAGCAGTATAAGCAATCCTAAATATTTCATGGATATGAAATGCAATGATATGATATGCAATAAAATTCTATCTCGTCCTGTCGAGATGACGTAAAGTTTAAAAATGTTTCCCTGCATAAAAGGTTAGCGTGGAATGTGCTAGCAGTATAAGCAATCCTAAATATTTCATGGATATGAAATGGAATGATATGATATGCAATAAAATTCCATCTCGTCCCGTCGAACGACATCGCCTAACCAATCCCGGAGGATGGTGGCGGTACTCCCCCGGTGGCACGCCGGCCTACACGGGTTCTCACAATAATGACAGCCCCCGGTAAACACCTCGGAGTTAGAATTAAATCTCGCATGGTACCAGCGTGGGGTGTACATCCCCATTACCACTGTCGGGGTCTTAAAAGACCCATATTCCACT
>JBBYHH010444956.1:0-11464 GCA_038382905.1 Daphne laureola
TTGAATATAAGGCTATGTACATATAGGAAATTTAGTCGATGTTATTGGCTTGTAAAATGCTGGTTGGTACATGTTAAATTTTTTTTAATTATGTTATGATTTGGAACTCTGTGCTATATTTGAGAAAAAGAGCAGCAAAGAATACGTTACAATTGATGGCATGGTGGAAGGAAGGATGTGTGTATAATGTTGATGGGCCATAACAAAACCAGGTCCAACAAGGATGAATGATTGGTCTAGCTCTGAAGTGAATGCGTATATAAGCAAAGCCTACTGTTCAATGTAACATACTTACGTGGACGGGGTCTATGAGCGATCTTGAAGGCTCATGGCCTAAGGTTCATTGCACTTTGGAGGAGTGCTATCTTATGGTCTTCCCACAGAGGAAGAGCTAACATCATAATTTGTTGTAGAGGGGGCATGCGTTCGCGCGACCCCTACCAATTGCAAGTTTAATGGTTTGATGCTTTGCTTTTTGGTCCAGGCACAATAATTGTTCTGTTAATTTTCACAGAGTGTTTAAGAATCATGTTTTTTCAATTGGTGCTTTTTGCCTTGATTTTGAATTGCAAAATCAGGAAATTAAAGAACGATGACAATTTGCATTCTTTCTAATAAAAATAATAGCGTAGAATTAGACAATTTTATGAATAATCAAGCTTAACTACGTGATTAAAGGGAAAATGTCTAACAAAATGATACAAGAAGACTTTCTACTTGTCTTGTGTTTTGTGGTTTGTACTACGTCCCACATGGGAGATTTACAGAGCCTAAACGCCAGAGAGTGGTACAAAATGAGCTTAATGTGCTCAATGTTTTTCACACCTTTCTCGGCCTTTTCGCAAAGATCAACTGTAGTATTTGTTGTTATCAGTTTAATATCTGATATGTGGATCATTGATCCACACGATATTAAATTGATTTTTTAAGGGGAGGGTTCTATGGTAGCTTGCTATCAGAGCCCTCAAGTGTCGCCTTTCTGTTGCACCATTGCATTGGTCGGCGCACCCACCAAGCAAAGTTAACACTTTGATTCTTAATTTGAATCATTGAATTCTACTTTATGATATTGTCTATTTCAACAATGTTTTTTCGTTTAATTATTATTATTATTTTTTGCTCTTTTTGGTTTGTTTACTTTTTTTACGAGATGAACAGATAGATGCCGAACATAGATGACAAAATATGATAACTTTGAAAGAAGAACAAAAGTCCTTACGTTGTTCAGCTTGAGCTTTGTATGAACTTTGTCATAACAAATGTGTTGGGCACAACTAGCCACCTTGCTCTTGTCTTGTCCCACATGGACGCCGCAATCAAGATGTGGCTTAATTTAGGCTTTTAAGAAGTTTCCCCCTCTACATTATCTTCATCTTTGCGCTTGGGGCAATGACGTAGCTTATGAGGTTCTAACCGAGGTGTGTCTATTGCTGGTTGAAAACTATTTCCAAACCCCCTCTTATGCTTTTTCTTGTCCTAGGCCTTTGAGAATTTCTAGAATGGCTCTCTTTGGGGAAAAGCCCTACAATTTTTAGTTTCAAACCTTTTCAATTTGGTGATGTGTAGTTATTTCCTTCCTCGTTTAGTGGGTTTTCAGTAGGATTTCATCTGTTAAGGTATTTAATTGTAACAGTTACACTGCATTTATGTTACCATAAGACATATGCTAAACATTGTTTCCCAAACACTTCATGGCATTTGAGTTTGTATTCTTTGACCTCTTAAATCTTCATCAAAAAAAGAAAAAAGAAATTCGAATATAAGGCTATGTACATATAGGAAATTTAGTCGATGTTATTGGCTTGTAAAATGCTGGTTGGTACATGTTATTTTATTTTTTTAATTAGGTTATGATTTGGCACCCTCTGCTATATTTGAGAAAAAGAGCAGCAAAGAATATGTTGCAATTGATGGCGTGGTGGAAGGAAGGATGTGTGTATAATGTCGATGAGGCATAACAAAACCATGGCCCACATGGATGAAGGATTGGTCTAGCTCTGAAGTGAATGCGTATATAAGCAAAGCCTACTGCTCAATGTAACATACTTACCTGGACGGGATCTATGAGCGATCTTGAAGGCTCATGGCCTTAGGTAGTGACCTTCATTGCACTTTGGAGGTGTGCTATCTTATGGTCTTCCCACAGAGGAAGAGCCAACGTCGTAATTTGTGATAGAGGGGGCCTTCGTTCACGCGGCTCCTACTAATTGCAAGCTTAATGGTTTGATGCTTTGCTTTTTGGTCCAGGCACACTAGTTGTTCTGTTAATATTCACATAGTGTTTAAGGATAATGTTTTTCAATTGTTGCTTTTTACCTTTATTTTGAATTGCAAAATCATAAAAAAAGAACGATGACAATTTGCATTCTTTCTAATCATAATAGCGTAGAATTAGACAATTTTATGAATATTTAAGCTTAACTACGTGATTCAAGAGAAAATGTCTAACAAACTGATACAAGAAGACTTCTACTTGTGTTGTGTTTTGTGGTTTGTACTAAGTCCCACATGGGAAATTTAAAGAGCCTGAATGCTAGAGAGTGGTACAAAAGAAGCTTAATGTGCTCAATGTTTTTCATACCTTTCTTGGCCTTTTGGATAAGATCAAGTGTAGTATCTGTTCTTATCAGTTTAATATTTGATATGTGGATCATTGATCCACACGATATTAAATTATTTTTTTAAGGGGAGGGTTCTATGGTAGCTTGCTATCGGAGCCCTCAAGTGTCGCCTTTGCGCACTACTGCATTGGCCGGCACACCCACCAAGCAAAGTTTAAGCTTTCATTCTTCATTTGAATCATTAAACTCTACTTTATGAGTTTGTCTGTTTCAACAATGTTTTTTATCTTATTAATTTGTTTATTTTGCTCTTTTTGGTTTGTTTACTTTTTTATGAGACGAACAGATAGCTGCTGAACCTAGATGACAAAATATCATAACTTTGAAGGAAGAACAAAAGTCCTTACGTTGTTCAGCTTGAGGTTTGTATGAACTTTCTCTTAGCAAAATGTGTTGGGCACAACTAGTCATCTTGCTCTTGTCTCATCCCACATGGACGTGGCTTAACTTCGATTTTTTAAGAACCTTTCCCCTCTACATTATCTTCATCTTTGCGGTTGGGGCAATGAAGCAGCTTATGAGGTTCTAACCGAGGCGCGTCTATTCTGGTTGAAAACTATTTCCAAACCCCCTCTTAGGCCTTGGCTTGTCCTAGGCCTTTGAGAATTTCTGGAAAGGCTCCTTTTGGGGAAAAGCTTTACAATTTTCAGTTTAAACTTTTTGAATTTGGCGATGTGTAGGTATTTCCTTCCTTTTTAGTTGGTTTTCAGTAGGATTTCATCTGTTAGGGAATTTAATAGTTACAATTGCACTGCGTTTATGTTGCCATAAGACATTTGTTGTGACCCGCCTTTCCAACTGTTTGATATAGCAGATGGTGAACTCCGGTGAACGACGTTTCACAACTTCCAAGATCTTTTGTAAAACCATTTGAAAGGTTTTAAAAACAAAGTTCACGAAAGAAGTAAGAGCGTCCAGACAAGACCTGAGGTTTAGAGTGTGTTTACTTCCAAAGTAAGTAAGAAAGAAAGAAATAAGGAAAAACAAGTAAATAGTGTCGAGTTCCTCCAAGTCTTCTCCTGTTGCAGTCATTAAGCTGTAGGCATTCATCCCGACCTTCTCTCCAGTTCATAATCATACCCAGGTTCCTTACAAGTTTTATATGACGGATATGAGAATATATTTAAACAAGTAATAATTCAATTATAAGTAACTTGCAAGCAAGTAATGAAAGAGAAAATGGTTCAAGGGACTTACAGGGGGGTGGCGGCCCCCACCAGAAAGAAGGGTTGACCCTGACTCGATAAGTTAGTCTAATCTCAGTTCTTAGTTCCTCCTTTTAGGGATGCTTCTCATTATAATTCTAGTTCCCGATGTGGTCCCAGTGCAGTATTTGGTATTCTACTATTTACTTTTATGAACTCGCAGTCATTAGGCTCCTAACAATATTATTGTCAGGTTAAACGTGGAAATGGTTCAATTATTATATTATTCCCGAAAGTACATATGTAATTGGTACATGTACATTCTCTACTAAGCATGTTCCCCTAGTTTGAATACATGCACCAGCAAACGGTATGACACAAGCAAGGGTGAAGGGTTACATGTTTATTTTTCAAGTCAGGAGTAGAGTAGTATACCCTTCTAGTCCCCATATTTTATAGTTATTCATCTTGTGTTCGTTATCCAGAATTGCTCTCAGTCGTTGAGTGTGCAACTTCAGTATGTTTTCCAATGGTATTAATTACCTCAGGGCAGAATACGAAGTATTCTTCTATTATTAATATTAATGATGTCATTTAAATTTCCAATTGTATTACTCCGCTTTAATCCTTTTAAGTACCCATTATTAGTATTAAGGAAGATAAACAATCTTTACTCTAATCCTTCCTTGATCAATCATCCAACATACTAGTATTATTGATCTAGGCTTGCTCTTTGTACTTTACACAATAATCATATATTAGTCAATTACAAGTAGAGTTTGCCATCTTGATATTTTGGCAACCACTCACACTAGTAATATATACTTATAGACTGTCTAGGATTGTCCATCAATTCTGAGTTCCATTGGCTTCATTCCTTCACTGTCTTCTTTTAATAATCTTGCTCCTTGCTTCAACGACTCTCCTTAGTTCTTCCTTCAACAATTCCGAGTGATTCAGTAATATTATGCATGTAGCCTTCAAGTATTGACACTAATAATGCATGTAAGCATGGCTCTTATAATCACATTCTTCCTACTTCTCTTCATACTTGATAGTAATCAAACGTTTTAGAAACAATAGTGGTGTTAACCATCAACCTATCAATTTTGTTGACATAAAACCATTCGGCCATTTTTGGCCTTTCAACATAATTCTTCAAGTTCACACATTCTCCTCCTAACTAACAGTAGGCTTTTAATAGAATTTAACTAACACTATTTCAATGTTTTTATCAGAAAAATATCAGTAATTAATACACATTTACTTCATGGAAAATCCTCCCTATAAAGCTGATAATTAGAAAATCACAGTAGGTTTCCATTACTTCTAATTCTTCATGAAGGAAAATCGGCCTCCTGGCCTCAATTAGGAAACATCCCTCAATCCTCAAGCTTCACGAGTAAATCCCAGAATTTGCTCATAAATAATTGAGGTGATAAAATAGAAACCTTTAATTTACCTTTACCACACCATTTGACCGATTCTGTTAGAGGCGTTCTGCCTCCCACTCCCAACACCCGTCATACGCCATCGGCCTCAACCATAGCACCATCGACCCCACCTTCCTCATCACCAAGTAGAGAAGAAGAGGGATCAGAAGAGGCGAATCGCCACTGCTCTCTCATGTCCGCATCGTCCCTGCCATCGCTGAAGAACAAAAGATGAAGGATCAGATCTCCATCATCGTCGTGCTCGCCTTCATCATCGTCGCGTCTCCAGTAGCTCCCACCATCGATCCTCGCCGTCACCGTCACACCACCAGCTTGCCATCGGCCATCCAACTCCAACCTCTCATCGCCTCACCCATCGCGTCGCGTCCGATGCCCTACCTCCAGTCCTCGCTGCTCACCCTTCACAGCTCCTGTCTCGTCGCCAGAAACACGAGCTCGCCAGCCTCGCTGTCCTCAGATCGCCTCCGTCCCATTCCCCATCGCCAGAGGAAAGAAGAAAAAGATAGAAGATTCAAGAAAATGAATCTCGATCTGATCTTAATCTTCTCCCCCTTTCTGATCTTTTATTAATATACATAAATAATATATAATTATTTAGTTGCACCTCAGTTTTCTGAAAAATGTGCAAAAGGACCCCATCTAACAACTTCCTTACATTTCAGTCTTTCTCTACTAATTTATTCTTTTAACTTTCAAATCTTTACAAATAAGTCACCCACTAACAATTCTTCTTAGTTAAGTCAGTTCATCTTTTATCAGTTATTTTCTTCCTATCACAGTTTTAATATCTCAATCTTCCTAATTTCCATTTAGAACAATATTTCCAACTCAATCCATTTCCTTCTTTATTATTTCTAAATATTAGCTCAGTTTTCTATTATTTACACTTTGATCCCTAATATTCTGAATTACTTTAGTTGTGGCACGGACGGAAGTCCGAGTCACAACATGAACTATAAAAAGTTGTTTGTATATTCAAATACATGTTTCTTAAGTATGTATGTATATTTTACTTACATATGTCACATTATCATCTTATACTAAAGTCTTTACTTTAAGGTTTTGTAATTTACATTCTGTCTAAGGAGGTCGATTTTAAGCGGGACCATTTGTGACTCCTTCATCTTTCCTGGGAATGTTCTTACAATGACTAAGGAGTTGAGAGACAATAGTACAAGATGATTTTACATGAATGACACATGTATTTGTTGCATGGTCGAATGTACTAGTGACATATACTCCCTTCGTCCCATGAAGATTGCACCTTTTCTTTGTTATTTTCACAGTATTTAATCTATGATTTATTTTTATGAATTCATAGACATGTAAAATTAAATGATCCATATGCTTATCATAATTTGCGATCTAAACTTTCTAGATATAATGTTTTTGATTTTTTTCACTGTTTATCTTAGTTAAATTTTGAGTCAAACACTGCAACTTGAAATAACAAAAGAAATGGTGCAATCTTCGTCAGACGTAGAGAGTAATAAAGAGCCTTCTTGGAAGGCTCATTCAGAACATGTATATGGAATTATGGAAACTTGTTTGTATGTTTCTAATTAAGTGTTATATGCATCTCTCTTGCCATGTATGAACATGTATGAAATAGTTATATACACTTGTTGCTTGATTGAGTCTTGTTATGTATTGATTGAACATTAAAACATGTGATTACATCATTCTAAATGGAAAATAAGAATATAATTGCTAAACTGAACAAGGACATAAAATTGGATGGTGAAAACTATTCAATCTGGCAACAAAAGGTTAAGTTTATTATGATTGAGCAGGACACACTTGACATCTTGACCAATTTGTTCAATCCTCCTGAAACTAGTGGTGATGAGACTGCCTATGTGGCATACCTAAAAAGGGACAACCTGTGTTGAGTGACACTTCTCTCTACTATGATAGATGAGATAATGGTTGAGTTCTCTATAATTGAGACGGCTAAAGGCATGTGGGATGCTGTGAAGGAAAAATATGATGATATTTCTATCGAGAAGCAAAGGTCTATGAGTATGAGGTTTGAGAACTACATTAAGAGTGTTACAGTCACCTCGGGCGAACAAAGATTTTTCGACGAAGGTTGCCCGAGGGTCAGATTCTGTTAGAATCGGGATTATGTGTAATTGATGAGCGGGACATGTTATATGGTGATTTGCAGGTCCAGGGATATTATTGAGGTACATTTCCATGGAATTTCATAGTTTGAAGATGGTACGTGAGTTCCAGGCCATTTTGCCAATTTTTACTTTTGGTGGCAAAATGGTCATTTTTGGTTAATTAAGGAAAATGGACAATTGATTAAGATGTAACATTTTGTAATATGATTGAGGATTATATTACGGGATGTTTTGAGATGGGAGTCGAAAAAAGTGCGGGAATTGAAAAACCGACTTTAAAATTGGTTAAGGATGAGAAAAGTGGCTCATTTCTACCAAAGCACTTCTCTCTCCTCTATCTCTCTCTCTATTTCGCCGATTTCACCATTGTTCTTCCATGATGTTCTTCAAATTTGTTCATCAAATCTTCTCCAAATCCTTCAAGAATTGGAAGGTAAGTTTAGATTCATGTAAGAATCATGAATTAAGTAAGATTGATGGTTGAATTTCACTCATTTCTTCCCTTTCTCTCTTGGCTGAATTGTCTAGGTGATTCTTGGGAAAATCCCTAGCCTGATTCCTTCCAAATTTTCTTAACATAAGTATTAATTTGAGGTTGTATTGAAGTGTTATTAAAGTTTCCTACACAATTTCATCATGAATTGAAGAATTTGAAGGTTAGGGTTCATGTTGTAGAATTGTGTTCTTGGGTGGATTGTGAGTAACTTTAATACTTGGAACTAAGCTTGAATCATCAAGAATCAATGAGTTGTGCTTTAGGGTAAAATTTGAGGTGTATGGTTAAAGTGTGGATTCAAGTTAAAGTGAAGGTTAAATTATGTTCTTGGGTTATTTTTGAATAACTTTAATGCTTGAGATTAGTTATGAATCATCATGGAACATGGAGTATTAACTAGGGCTGAAAGTTTAAAGAAAATTGGGGAAAATTTGGAATTATAGTATTCTTTGATTAAGTGTTTGTTACATGTTGTTTTATTGATGATTTTAAGCATGTTGGATGTTATTGGAAGTTGGAGAAAACTTCTAGGGTGAAAAAGGGTGTTGGCCGAATTTAATGGAGAATTATTAAGTTGGTGTTCTTTATTGAAATTGTGGACTAGTGTTGGATTAATAAAGTTTAGAACACCTAAAATTGATGGTTGAAGTTTGAAGAAAAACTTCTAGGGCCATTTTTTAGGATTGGCCAAAAGTTTGGGGGAGTTTTGGAATATTTGGTGTTTTTGAATTTAATTGTTGAATTGTGGAATAAAGTGAGTTAATTTGGAGTTATGGAAGATTTTGTCACTTTTGGAAAGTTTGGGACCGAATTGTAAAGTTTGGTAAAGTTTGGGTGTTGGAAGGTATTAAGTGAAAAATAAAGTAAAGTGTGAAATTGGAAACACTTTAAGTAATTTGGGCTCTTTTTGAGAAATTGGGCCAAATGGTACTTTTTGGAAAAGTATGAGGTTATGTTGTAAATTGGGGAAAATATTTAGAATTTGAAATCCCTATTTTCTGGTTGTTTAGCTTCTTCTAGGTCACCTGTTGATTGCAAAAATTCAGAGGAAGTGCTGACGAATTTTCAGTAGGAAATTTAGAATTTCCTCATTTGCGGCGGAAAGCAAGTAGTTGTAAGGTAAATGTTCAACTTCCTTAATATGCATTTAAAGTTACTTTTTATGTATATTGGGAGAGTTGAGATTAGTACTCGGGTCGAGAGTGTGGCCCAGTGACTCTCAATGCTAATTCCATGATAAGGTTAGGGCGTGCAGGTTTTAAGCGCGCGGAGCTATTTTAGGAATGACAGGTAAGTAAGTGATCATTAGATGATCAGTCTTGTGATCGTAAGATGATCCGTTTTGGGATCATTAGATGGTTCGACTTGCGACTTTATATTATTGGTACTCTTTATTTATTATGTTGTGTTTGTTGGCCGGTGTGATGCTTTGAGCCACCGGGAGTTACTGTTCTGATATTGACCGGTGTGATGCTTTGAGCCGCTGGGGGTTACTATTCCGATGATGACTGGTGTGATGCTTTGAGCCGCCAGGGACCGGTGTGATGCTTTGAGCCACAGGGGGTTATTGTTCTGATGATGACTGGTGTGATGCTTTGAGCCGCCAGAGATCGGTGTGATGCTTTGAGCCACCGGAGGTTATTGTTCCGATGATGGTTGGTGTGATTCTTTGATCTACTAGGAACCGGTGTGATGCTTTGAGCCGTCGGGTGTTACTTTGGAGTTTATTCATTTATGTACTTTGTTTATGCATTTAATTTATATGTTTATTTATTTATGTTAACTGGTGCGATGCTGTGAGCGGCGAGGAATTGTTATAGCGTGTGAACCCGTGTTGGACTTAGAGCTTCCGGGGACACCGTATTTCATATCATACCATCATGCATATCATTATCCATGTTATATCTAGGATTGTATATATTGTTCGATGATGACACCCTAACCCTTACCCTTACCCTTACCTACACCCTTACTGAGTACCTCTCGAGGACTCACCCCCTTACTCTTATCAATTTTCAGGAGCTGTTGATCCATGACCTGCGGAGTAGCTCCGTGTAGGGGTCAATGATTTTGTATCTTAGAGGTACTTGTCGCTCGTTATAGCAGTTGTTGCTTATATTTCAGATAAGAGGGGTAGTCTCGATTGAGGCAGATATTAGATATCTGAGTTTATGAATTGACACGTATGATATGACTAACGGTGATTTCTTCTCTACTTGTGTTCAACAATAGCAGTACCTGGTAGTGATCGCAGGAGTCTTGTTGACTCGATCTTTCTGGATTACTAGGTATTCCATTATAGCAGTTATTGGCACTGTAGTTGTAGACTGCATATGCACATGTAGTTAGAAAGCATCATGAGTTCTGTATAATTCTGTTGCTTTCAGATATTGCTAGATGTATTTAAATTACTCGGGGAGTACTTGCCCAGTATAGTAGGGGCAGGGCTCCTTTATAGTGCATCTATGTTGAGCGGAGCTTAACTATATATATGCTACATGTTTGTACGATGTTTGTAAGTATGCGGCCATTTTTGAAACGTGGGGTTTATGGGCATATTTGGATGTCCTAATGTTGCATGTTAATTATTAAGGAAAATTTTTAACGGGCTGGGTTTGGTTTCAAAATGGGTCCGCTGCACCGAGGTGGCCTGCGTTAGGCTAGGTAGAGTTGTACTCATAACACCATACCCGCCTCTCTCCTCCCTCCCCGCTCTGCTCGCTACACGCGCCTCCGCCGAGAAGGACGGCGGACCGGGGGTGGGTTGTGGTGACAAAGAGACCTGAGCACACCATGAGTTCCCACTTATGTGAAGTGTCATCCATGATTCACCAGTTGAAGGAGGCTGGACATGAGCTCACTAATGAGCAACAAGTACAAGCTATGATTAGATCTTTGGATGATGAGGAATGACAATTGATGAAGGTCAAGTTGCGCCATAATCCTCAAATCAAGTCATTCGATGACATTGCCCACCATTTGTTACTTGAAGCAGAAGTAATTGCTCTTAAGAATCACTCCAGGGCATATGTTGCCTCTTTCTCCTCCAACAAGAAATGAGGGAAGAAGAGGAAGTGGTTTGGTAAGGCCAATAATGTGAATGACAAGGGTAAGACAAAGACTAATGAAAATAACGGTGGAAATATACCTCATTTTAAAAAGTTCAAGAAGAAGAAGGATGTTTCCAAGCTTAAGTGCTTCAGCTCTGACAAGAAGGGGCATTTTGTGAAGGATTGCAGGAATCCTGTCAAGGTATGTGTACCTACTACTTCTAATGTACATGTTGTGTCATGTAACATTCTTACTGAAAGCAATTCTTTGTAGATTGTAGATTCGGGAGCAACGAACCACATAGCTCGAGACAAGTCTTGGTTTGTGGCTTTCAGGAAACTTCCGAGAGGCGTGAAGAATGTTTTGGTGGGAAATAATGAACTTTTGGAAGTAGTTGGTATTGGGACTTGTAAAGTCCCTGTGTGTAATGGATATTTAATTTAACTGGTTGACACTTTATGTCACACCACCCCCTGATAACACGGCCCGAAGGGAAGCGGTCGCGGGGTCGGAGGGCGGCGGTGCGACAGTCTCCCGTAATTGCGCAGCTCATAGATGTGGGATACCC
>JBBYHH010445067.1:0-11462 GCA_038382905.1 Daphne laureola
ATAGATGCTCCAGTATCGAATAATGCATGAACAGAAGTACCGTATAAAGATAAGGTACCTGCCAGTGCTCCTCTTGGTCCCCCTTGTTGAGTTTCCTGTTGAGCTCCTCTTCTATGTTCAATCTGGAAAACCCGTCCCGGCCTTGCCTGCTGCTGCGCTGGCGGCTTGGTGGGTGGTCTTGGTGCTTGTGGTCTGGGGCCACCTGACGGTGCACCACGCCCCCGGGGAATAACAAACTATCCTCTTGACTGTCCAGATGCTTCGTGTGCCTGAGTCTGCGGGCAATCTCTTACCCAATGTTCATTTGAGCCGCATCTTAGACATCCTTCATCTTGACGATAACACACTGGGCCTGTGTGGCTCCGGTTACAGAATTCGCAGAACCATGCTGTTCCCATTGCTGCCTTCCCTTTGCCTTTATCCCGCTGATTCCTTCTGCTTGAATTCCCACTGCCTCTACTAGCGTGTGAGAATCCCGATCCAACACCTCTTCCAGTAGATCGTACAGACGTGGTCATGGATCGAATCTCAAGTCCTTCATTCTCAATCTTCTGTGCTTTCTGAACAGTATCAAGATACTCCACTATATCAAATGGAGCCATGTATTTCATGATCTCAAGCTTCAAGCCTCGAACAAACCTCTTTGCTTTTTGTTCTTGGTCAGCTTGGTAAAAAGGTACATACCTTACCAAGTGTTCAAATTCCCTTCCGTAATCCGCCACAGTCTTCTCTCCTTGCTCCAAGGAGTCAAATTCCAACTATCTTCTGTCCCATGCCACATAGCCAACCCAATTCTCGTGGAACAGGTGAGAGAACTCGTCCCACAGCATCACCGACATTCGTCTTCCCTGGCGCTCACATTCTGCATTCTTGGTGACAACAGTCGATTCCCACCAATCTGCAGCCCAATCTCTGAAGTAGAATGTAGCTAATTGCACCATCTCAACGGAGGTAAAACTGAGTCTTCCCAACAATCGATCCATTTCTTTGTACCAAGCCTCTGCTACTTCCACTCCGCCCTTGCTCGTAAACCTTGGCGGTTTGAAACGCTGGAAGCGTTCCATCAATGTCAACCGATCAGAGTCAGCTGAACTCTCAGACTATTGCCTCTATGCTCTCAACTCATCTTCTCTCTCAGCATAAACCTCTCTAGGTCGTACCCTCCGTCATCGCGGCTGTACTTCCAACCCCGCATCACTCAATTCCGCTTCATCTCCCTCTTCATCGACGTGAGCATCAAAGTTCTCATCGTCGAAATCATTGTCATTCTCATCACCCATACCTTGAAAAGTAGGATCAATAGATCCTGTTTGCGTTCCCTCAACATTACCCCGTTGGGGTTGTTCTTCAAATCCTGCTCCCATCCAGATGTTGTTGAGCAAATATTGCATCTGACCCAACACCTGAATCAGGTTCCCTTGATTAACTTCTGGCTGAGGTGGGTGCTGCTCTGGCAGTGCTCTTTGTTAAACCCTTCGACTCCTTCTTGGGTTCACAATCAGGGCAGGAACTTCTCCCCCTTCCCCCGTACCCAACCCTCGTTGACTACGAGTAACTGACATTTGCTGAAATGCCATAATCAAATAAAACCTTAGAACTCAATTCTAACAGCAACAATAAACCTATTAGCTCCGTAGCATAGATGCAATGCAATGCATGACATATGATGCAAATATCACACATAAATTCACACCAACAAATCACGCAAAGACACATAGACTTTCTTACCCTTTCACTTCTTCAAGCGTTTTACTTGAGCTAAGAATGTCTAGAACAGTAGGCTCACATTCCAATGTCCGATATAGGTAGTTCAAGTAAGAAAGCAGCCGTCTTCCCTAGGTGAACTCTCCGGGATCACCCAAAGGAACATGAGTCCGCCTCCTGAGCATACTCAACCCAAATAAAACTCCATAACTTTATCTTACCCTTAAACACTGCTCTGATATCAAATTGTTACCACCACGCCCATCCTCGCACCGACCCAGCGTGCGCTTCCCGCTGGGCCGTGTGAGGACGGGGGTGGTGGTAACACAATATGGAACTTGATGGACAAGATCCACAAGAAGGTGGACTTCTTAAAAATGGAGTTGAGGTTGTTCAAGAGCTTGAACCTCAATCACCACCACCAGTATTAAGAAGATTAACAAGGCAATCCAGACCACCCATGAGATGGGGAATCTCGGATGGTGAGACTTACTTGGTTGAATCTGAAGTAGATAAACTAAGTAATATTAAAGAGGCTCTTGAAGGGGCACAGAGGGAGGAATGGCTAACTACAATGAATGATGAGTTACATTTAATGCATATCAATGGAGTATGGGAGTTATATGATATTCCTCACGTCCGAAAGGCAATTGGGATTAAGTGGGTTCTTAAGATAAAGAAAAACTCTTATGGAAGTATCGAAAGATACAAGGCCTGTTTGGTAGACAAAGGATTCACACAAAATGAGGGTGTTGATTTCAAAGACACATTCTCTCCTGTCATGAAGTTTAATTCCATCAGGTTACTGCTTGCAATAGTTGCAAATATGAACCTCGAATTACATTAGATGGATGTAAAGATAGCCTTCCTGAATGGTGATTTGAGTGAAGAAATTTACATAAAACAATCCAAGGGGTTTGTTCAAGAGAGAAATGAGGATAAGGTATGTAGACTTAAGAAGTCTATTTATGGTCTCAAACAAGATTTAAGATAGTGGTACTTAAAGTTTCACCATCCAATCAAAAGTTATGGCTTCATGATAATGCATAAAGACCATTGTGTATACCTATTCTCAAATGGTTCAGGATTTTCTGTTTTGACATTATATGTTGATGACATTTTAATTGCAAGTAAAGGGTTAGAGTTGGTATCAACCATTAAATGATGGTTGCCTTCCACCTTCGACATGAAGGATATCAGAGAAGCTTCCTTTATCCTTCATGTTAAGATACATCGGGATAGAAAGGAATATTTATTGTCTATTTCTCAAGAACCTTATATTGATAAGAATCTTGAAAGATTCAATTTGACCAACTCTAAACTGATGAATACACCACTTGCATACAGTTACAAGATTGGAGAGGAATTATGTCCTAAAACTCCAAGTGAGAAACAGGAGATGACTCGCATACCTTATTTAAGTGTTATAGGAAGTCTTATATAGGCCATGTTATGTACACGGTCAAACATAAGTCAAGATGTCATTTTATTAGCTAGATATTCTTCAAACCCCAGAATTGAGCACTAGAAGAGTCTCAAGAGAGTTTTAACGTACCTAAAATGTACTATGGACTATTGGCTATGTTATCAAGGAAATAACCTTGATCTACATGGTTACTCCGATGTTGACTGGGAAGAGATAGGGACTCTAGAAAATCTACTAGTGGCTATGTATTCATGCTAAATGGTGGGGCTACTACTTGGTGTAGTAAGAAATAAACATGTACAACATTGTCAACAATGGAGGTTGAATTCATTTCCTGTGCCTCAGCTGTACAAGAAGCCCTTTGGCTTGGTTATTTCTTGAAGAACTTGGAGTCCAAAGTTAAAATTGAGAAGCCTATTATTATCTATAGTGATAGTATGGTGGATATGGCTTATACTAAGGACCCCAAGTATCATGCTAAAACCAACCACATTAAAGAAGGTAAAGTCAAGATAGAATACATCTCTATTGACCTTATGGTGGCAGATCCTCTCACTAAGCCATTGCCAACATTAGTGTTTGCTCGAAATGTTAGGGCAGTGGGTCTTAATACATTGTAAACACTTGTTGGATGTACTTCAGTTCTTTTGTGTCACACATTTTGTATATATGTACTTGAATCAATAAAGAAGTTTTTTCAATTTTACATTAAGTTCAATTTATGAGTCACAAAAAATAAAGAACATGCCAAACTTAGCCTCATAATAACTTACTCACACGAAGCATTCGCCATTAATCTTGTGTGAGATTAAGGATGAGAGAAGCTAACGACTCATTTGTATGTTGTTTCTGAAAGAGACAACTAACTAATATGAGTTATAAATTTCAGTTGGAGTCATGCTCCAACACATGACACTTTAGCTACTTTGTCACCTTGATTAAGAAATAATCAAGATGAGGTGTTTGGATTCACTGTGTTTGTATAAACCACTTATACATCCTAGCCTATGTTTATGTGTAATTTTGGGCTTACATGGATACATTTCATGGTATATGACATGTCCTTCTTTTATGAGATACTTTGTCACCTTTGATGTTGTGTCATGCTTTTGAAAATCTTCACATTCAGCTCCAAAGTGGCACCTCAAATGTGCATGGCGCCACTTTATAGCGCCTGAAGATGGCGCCCTTCATCTCCGTGTTGCACCATTTTTGCTCCCTCTTCAAGTTTGTACCTCTTTTCTTCAATCTTCTTCCAAAATTGATGTTCCACTCAAATTTTGCACTCTTTATGCACCTTTTTTCCTGAAGCATCTCATCCAAATTGTGTTAGCACTTATTTAACCAAAATAAAAATCAAAGTACTAAATGCAACTAAATGAAACTAAACATTGGGGTCCCTCCCACAAACATCACATTTAATGCCCTTGACTAGGTAAAACCTTGAAGGTGAGTCACGTGAATCCTTTTGGTCTTCTGTCATCCACTCGATCCAAGTCTTCAGGATGTTGTCCACCGAGATCCACCAAACTATTTTTTCTTGGAGCTTTCCATGGTGTGCTTATCAATCTTGCTCTACATCCTACTTGACACTTGTCCATTAGAAAGATCTCCAAAAACTCATCCTAAACCTCTATACGTGGAGAGTTGGATGATGCTACCTCAACAATGATGAACACATCACAGCGGTCGTCACCCGACTCCTCTTCTTAAATGTGTGCACGCAAGTCTTTCTCCAAAGATGTACTTTCTTCAATTTGTGATAGATCTTCTAAGGGTTGTCCACAATTACTACAAGCATCTTCAAGCCCTTATTGGCTCTCTTCTTGCTGTATAACTTTGACATCCTTCACCAATTGTGCCAATTGAACCTCTAAGTTGGTTACAGATGTCTTCATCCTTTCTAGTTCATATGCCCATTTTTCTAAAGTGTCCCTATCTTCATCAATTTGATTTCCTTCCTCAAATTCCTTGCAAAAGGTGTGAACTCTTGCTGCTAAGTCATCCAAAGAGAGTTATTTCTCAATTTCAAGGTCCTTCATCATTTCCTCTTCTTCTTGGTATGTCCGCTGCATTTCTCTCAAAATATCTTCCATCATTGTTGTGACTTTGTATAGTGGATCTTCTTGATGCTCAAGAGGTGGTGATGGTGCAACAATGGTGTACTCATGAGGGTGTGCACAAACAATTTCAAGTGATATCTCCTAAGAGTTGAACACTTGATCATTTTGGAAGCCATATTCCCTTCATGCACCTTGCTGCCTGGATGACCAAAGTGCTTCTATTTCTACCATTTCCTCCCAAAAGAGATCACTATACATATCCCCCAAGTGCATCTTGTGGTATGCTATCAGTAGCACAAGAAGTTACGTAGAAAAGAAAACAACAAAAGCAAGTAAACATGCACTAGAAACTAGAATGCAAAAAAATATGATATGTAAACACACATAACACATAAATTCTCTAGACTTAAACTCGATTATCCGACAATGGTGCCAATTTGATGGTCAGGGTTTTTTCTATGGTGTTGGATTTGACGATGCACAAATCAAGCAATCAGCCAATTAAACAACTTTATAAACACCTTATAGACATGTGGCAGATGGCAACGACGGAGGAGCAGTTCTAGGAAGCTTTTATGAAATTTTAAAATTGATATGAAATTTGTGAGAGAACATTTCTAGAATAAAAAAAATCACTTTCATTTATTATTATTTTTTACATTGATCCCCGAAGTTTTAGAGCTAATATCCCCGAAGTGTAACTGTTGATGAATAGTAACACCCATTTAAATCATGCCCGTGTTCACATACATTTATGAAAATCTTACTGTTGATGAACAGTAGCCGCCCAATGAAATTGTGTCACATGTTCACATTAGTTTAGCCCCTTGCTCCGATTTTTCTGTTTTGTCCTTCTTTCGATTTCCTTCTGCCTCTTTACTTTTTCTTTTCTTTTTTTAACATTTAAACGATTTTTTTTTAACATTCATACGTCTTTCTTTTAGTAAATTCATACCTCTATACTTTATCCATGATTTTATTTCTATGTAATTTTTATCTTTAAAATTTATATATTGTTATGAAAATTTTATGTTCCTATTTTATGAAGATATTTTTTATAATTATTTTATCAAAGAACAATACAGATAAATTGTAGTCAAATTGAGATAAAAACTCAAATATTACAAAACTTATGTGACGAAGGGAGTAGTTGATAGTTCCTTCGTCCTAATTGTGTTATCCCAATATATATAAAAACATTTCAAATAAAATGATACTCCCTCTAGTCTCTAAAAGATGAACCATTTATTTTAGATGTTTTTATAGTATTTAATCTATGATTTATTTTCTTATTTTTTTTTAATTGATTTTTATCGTAATAAGTGCACTCACTTAAATTGTTGAGGTAGTAAGTTGCGAGGAGTAAGAATGAGTTTGAAATGGGGTAATGCCGAAACTTTATGTAAAACGAGTTGATGACCAAAGATAATCTTAATCTATACTTAAAAAACCAAAAGTTACAACACGTTTGAGACAAAAAAAATATTGTTATACTGTAATAAAAATATTATTATGCTGTAGTAGAAAATTTATCATTGTGGAAATGAATGAAAATGTTATGTACTTCTAAATTTGCATTTTCGTTGGTATATTGCAAAGTGATTTCGCTATATGGATATATGTAGTGGAAATGTTGTTTGGGACTACTGAGACATTGTTTAAGGTTACTAAAAATTTAAATTTTTCATATGACAATTTTGGTAATCACTTACAATTAAATGTTGGTATATTCGATCTTTAACCATTTTCAAAAAAAAAAAGAAAAAGAAAAAGAAAAAAAAGACATTATTACTACCTCTGTTCCAAAATGATTCAAACGTTTAACTTTTAATGTTGTGTTTGGCTCAAATTTTTATTAAGAAAAATTTTCTGATTGTTTTTTAAAAAATATATATTTATAAACTAAAAACATTGAATTATCATTTGCATACAAATTATTTAGTTTTTTAGA
Organism: Daphne laureola; assembly: GCA_038382905.1. Lineage (NCBI taxonomy): Eukaryota > Viridiplantae > Streptophyta > Magnoliopsida > Malvales > Thymelaeaceae > Daphne > Daphne laureola. The sequence goes on from JBBYHH010445067.1 coordinate 7,145, forward strand.
CCAAAATATTGAAAAAAATAAATCATAGTTTAAATACTGAAAATGGAATGTTCGAATCATTTTGGGACAGAGAGAGTACTATTTAGTGATTAGCCAACTTAATCCAAAAATAATACCGCAACGTAGCACGGGCATTAAAATTCTTGCATATATATATTTAGGAAAAATTACTATAGATGAATAGTAAGTTTTTTGTCATTTTCTTTTGTTGTTATTTCTAATAGATTGGATTAAATGTCCAATTAGTCTTTTATTTCATTCAATTAACTTTTTTGTTCCCTTACTTTTTGAATGTTTAGTTTTAGCATTCTTTCTTTTTAAAACAATTCAACAATGTGATGATTTTAAATAGACAAAATATATTTAGGGAAAATTACTGTAGATGAATAGTAAGTTTTTTGTCTTTTTCTTTTGTTGTTCTTTCTAATGGATTGGGTTAAATGTCCAATTAATCTTTTATTTCATTCAATTAACTCTTTTGTTCCCTAATTTTTTGAATGTTTAGTTTTAGCATTCTTTATTTTTAAAATGATTCAACAATGTGATGATTTTAAATAAACAAAAATTGAAAATGAGATGATATAATATGAAATTAATAATGAACTGATCAAATGATATAATTGTAAGAATTAAAAAAATGATCATTTTACTTTTTAATTGTTTTTTATAGGGTTTTGGTGTTATTTAAATGGTCATACTATTCTAAATAAAACATTTAAGTACTCCAAAATTTGGTGTCCCATTTATGACATTTATCCACCAAAGTTATGAACCATTTTAAAAAAAATGGCAATGATGAAGTAATAAAATGAGAAATCCTATACCTTCGAGTGTGGATTGATCTATTGATTTGTGTAATACGAAGTTATTAATTAGGTTATCACGAAACCTATAAATCGATCATTGATCTAATTTGAGTACCTCAGGATAGATCTTAAAAGACATTTAGTTAAAACTTTTACCAATTTACCTTGATACTACAAGCTTATCTAATTCCTTAAAAAAATTGCAATCGATATTCGCTGCGACGTGCGGACAATGAAACCTTGTTTGACCTATGCATGGTAGAGTTTCACTTTCCAGGAGTTTACTTTAGGTTTTAAATTGCGCTTATCTCTCAATGAACCTCCACTCTTTTCTTTTTTGGTATTTAAAAAAAGTGAAGTTATGGGCTTGATGAGGGTGAGAGTGGATCATCATCTAGGCTCTTCCAGTAAGCTCACAAAATGGGCCCAAAAAATATAAAGAGAAAAGACTTAAGACAGGAAAATGGAGCCCAACAAATTAGGGAAACTCAACCCAACTAAGCCATGAAAAGTGTCTAGAGAATCTGTATTTCCAACTAGAGAAGTTGTTACAAAGAAAAAAAAGGAAGAGGAAATCAAAGAAAATAAATCTTAGCTTTCGAAGAAGCTCGAGAGAATCCCATCATCTGTGATCGAATCATTAGGCGGCGCATAGAGTCCCCCCTATGGTTACAGTGGCCAGTGGTGATGGTCATCTCTTGCAATGCCTTGCCGTGCTTTAACAGAAACTTAGCTAAAATCACCTCATTTTCACAGTCCAAAAACCCATCTATCTTCACTACATTTAGGTGACTCAAGAACGACTTCAAACTTCGAGCCTCTGCTTCCTACAACTACTCCTCCATCGCTACCATCTGCCACATGACTATAAGGTTTTTATAAAGTTATTTGATTTCTTGATTTGTGCATCATCGATTCCAACACCATAGAAAAAACCATGACCATCAAATTGGCACCGTTGTCGGGGAATCGAGTTTAAGTCTAAAGAATTTATGTATAATGTATGTTTGCATATCATATTTCTTGCATTCTAGTTGCTAGTGCATGTTTACTTGCTTTTATTGTTTTCTTCTGCAGATAACTTCTTGTGCTACTGATAGCACACCACGAGATGCACTTGGGGGATATCTACTGTGATCTCTTTTGGGAGGAAATGACAGAAATAGAAGCACTTTGGTCATCCGGGTAGCAAGCTGCATGAAGGGAATATGGCTTCCAAAATTAGCAAGTGTTCAACTCTTGGGATATATGAGTTGAAATTGTTTGTGCACACCCTCATGAGCACACCATTGTTACACTGTTACCACCTATTGAGCATCAAGAAGATCCACTATACAAAGTCACAACAATGATGGAAGAGATTTTGAGAGAAATGCAGCGGACATACCAAGAAGAAGAGGAAATGACAAAGGTCCTTGAAATTGAGAAAGAGCCCTCTTTCGATGACTTAGCAGCAAGAGTTGACACCTTTTGCAAGGAATTTGAGGAAGGAAATCAAATTGATGAAGAGAGTGACACTTTGGAAAAATGGGCATATGAGCTACAAAGCATGAAGACATCTATAACCAACTTAGAGGTTCAATTGGCACAATTGGTGAAGGATGTCAAAGTTATACAGCAAGAGGAGAGCGAAGAGTTGTAATCTGCGCATGCCACGTCACCTTTTTTTTTTTTACTTATTTTAAAAAAAAATTAAGAACTTTTTTTTTTGTTTAATTTTTTTTTTAACTTTTTGAACCTTTTTTTTTGGTTACTTTTTTTAATTTTTTTTTTGTACTAACTTTTTTTTTTCCTAAGCCAAAATAAGTCTATAAAAAGTAACTTTAAAAAAAATTATGAACTATTTTTTTAAATTTTTTTTTTTTATGAACTATTGATGAACAGTGGTGCAACCAATAAGGTTAATTTAGAAATTGATATGAAATTTGTGAGAGAAAACTATAGTTTAATGGCTTAAAATGAGGGATCATACCTAAGAGAATCAGAGCTCCTAGAGTCTAAACTTGTAATGTGTGTTCCTAATCTAATATGAAATGTCATGGACAACAACAAGGATGATAGAAATCAGTGTGAAAATGCAAGTGTGAGGAAGAAAGTGAATAAACGGATAGAGTGGAATGAAGACAACACTTGTGGAGTTCAATCATGGGTTCTCAAACCTCATTGTGCGTGATTAGTGTGCAAACACACACACTTTCCCGTGATGTTTTAGATAGTAAATGCATCATTTACGATCATTAGTATTACTTTTATGCATTTTACTTGCAATTCTCACATCTGGCAGGTGTAACGTGCAGAGGTGCGGAAAGGAGTCAAATGAGCACAAAAGAAAGTTTGAGATGAAAATCACGAGTTGCGGAGCATTCAAGACCATCTTGGACTAAATTGGAGAGTTGGCAATCAAGAGAAGAGTTGAGAGGGTCAAAACGCATATTTGGCAAAGTAAGAGAGCCAAATCCGAGCACAAGAGGTTCAACTTGAAGGATTACACAAGGCGGACCTTTTAGAGTCAAAATGGCACAACTCAAGAGCCACGAGCACCTTTTTTGCACCTCCAAGGCGCAGCTGGGGACACCTCAAGTAACCTGGGCGCCGTTTAGATGCGCCTCATACACTTAGAATTGGAACCTCATCTTCAAACGATCATATCTCCCTGATGCAAGCACCAAATTGGATAATTCAAAAGTCTAAATTGAAGCTCCGGAAGCGTTCTTTCCAACAAGACCAATTTCCACGCATTTGGAGATCTGTAGCGTTTTATAGATCTTTTACAAGAAAAGGTGTCAAAGCTGATGAAGAGTGGCGTCTCTCCTCAGTCCATTTCAAGCCTGGCACCACTAAAGGGCGCCCTCAATACTCATGGCACCACTAAAGGGTGCCCTTAATGTCTCAACAACCCAGGCATCCATGGCGCATCAAACTAGTACCTAATGGCGCATAAAACGGGCGCCATTCATCCATCTCATCCAGGCGCACCTAAGCAGTGCCTGCAAGGCGCAAATCACCTGCGCCCTTCATTCAAAGTAGGCGCACATTTTTGGTGCCCTTCAACAAAGCTGGCGCACAAAACGGCACCCTAATGACGCATAAAAGTGGCGCCACATGAAAAGTTGGGGCCATTTTATACACCTTAAGGGCGCACCACCTGCGCCTCATGTTAATGGGGTCTGACACCCTCTCTCCAACCAATTTTTTAATCCTTATAAGAATTACTTTGGTATTTTTGGACCATTTCCTGCCTACCTTTTTAGTTATACGTAGCCAACCCATTAGGGGCTTTTTAGTCTTTTAGATTTCCTATATATATGAGTGCTAGGCTCATAATCAAATGTTTAACATTCTTGGGTATTTCTCTCTAGAGAAAAAACCCTAAGTTGAAGTATTTTAGAGCTAAGGCTTAATCCATTCAGTCCCGGTTTCATGAGGGGTTTAAGGTGTTACCACCCGCCTTGGACCCTTGGTAGAATTTATTATTTCTCACTATGTAATTTTGCCGGGAATTGATTCTGTAA
>JBBYHH010445178.1:0-11461 GCA_038382905.1 Daphne laureola
ACCAATGTTCAGTCCAAACTTAAGATGGTGAGAAGTGAGAGTCTCTTAAGGGGTATTTATAGTGTTGAAGGTGGGTGGTTTTAGAGCTTTCTAGACAATATGGGATATGTGAATTTTTAAGTTGATGAACTTTTAAGGTCTTTATGTGAGTATGTAAATTTGTAAGTAAGAGGGTCAATTTATAAACTTTTATGGATCTAATTATAAAGTTTACACTCTATCCCCGAGAATGTTCCTCGACCATGTTCCCCGACCATGTTACTCGGCCTGAGAGTTGTTCCCCGAGAATGTTTCTCAACCCCGAAGGGACCAAGCCCCGAAGGTCATATTGATGGTCCCAGAAGACGTATTGATGGACCCAAAGGGCATATTGATTGTCCCGAAAGACATTGTAAATTTGTAATCACTCATAGGGTGTGTGATGGCCCCGGAGGGCATATGATGGACCCGGAAGGCATATGAAAAATCTTATACTATTCCCCAAAGAGATTTCCTCGAATCAGGAAGCACAAGTGTGGTATCCATTGAGTCTTTTGCCAAGATTCTCACATATGACACCAATGTTAAGTCCAAGTTTAACATTGTGAGAAGTGAGAGTCTCTTAAGAGGTATTTATAGTGTTAAAGGTGGGTGTTCTTAGATCTTTCTAGACAATTTGGGATATGTGAGTTTCTAAGTTGATGGATTTTTAAGGTGTTTAAGTGAGTATGTAAATTTGTAAGTAAGAGGGTCAATTTGTAAAATTTTATGGGTGTAATTATAAAGTTTACACTCTATCCCCGGGAATGTTCCTCGGTCATGTTCCCCGGGCATGTTACTCGGCCACGTTACTTGGCCTGAGAGTTGTTTCCCGAGAATATTTCTCGACCCAGAAGGGACAAAGCCCCGAAGGTCATATTGATGGTCCCGAATGGGGTATTGATGGACCCAAAAGGCATATTGATGACCCCGAAAGATATTATAATCACCTAGAGGGCATGTGATGGCCCCGGAGGGCATATGGTGGACCCGAAGGGCATATGAAAAATCTTATACTAGTCCCTAAAAGATTTTGTCGAATTAGGAAGTACAACTGTGGTATCTATTAGGTCTTTTACCCGGATTCCCATAGACGACACCAATGTTGAGTCCAAGCTTAACATGGTGAGAAGTGAGAGTCTCTTAATGGGTATTTGTAGTGTTGAATGTGGGTGTTCTTAGAGCTTTCTAGACAATGTGAGATATACGAGTTTCTAAGTTGATGGGCTTTTAAGGTCTTTATGTGAGTATGTAAATTTGTAAGTAAGAGAGTCAATTTGTAAAATTTTATGTGTCTAATTATAAAGTTTACACTCTGTCTGCGGGAATGTTGATTGGCCATGTTCCCCAGCCATGTTCTCCAGCCATGTTCCTCGGCCACGTTACTCGCGCCGAGAGTTGTTTCCCCAGAATTTTTCTCGACCCTGAAGGGACTAAGCCCCAAAGGTCATATTGATGGACCCGAATGACGTATTGATGACCCCGAAAGATATTATAATCACTCAGAAGGCGTGTGATGGCCCTAAAGGGCATATGAAAAATCTTATACTATTCCCCAAAGAGATTTCCTCGATTCAGGAAGTACAAGTGTGGTATCCATTGAGTTTTTTGCCCTGATTCCCACGGACGACATCAATGTTGAGTCTAAGCTTAAAATGGTGAGAAGAGAGAGTCTCTTAAGGAGTATTTATACTGTTGAAGGTGAGTCTTCTTAGAGCTTTCTAGGCAATATGAGATATATTAGTTTCTAAGTTGATCGGTTTTAAGATCTTTATATGAGTATGTGACTTTGTGCTAAATTATGTACATGATTAATTATAATTTTTTGGTGGAGGGCCCACCAATATATAAAAGTGTAAAAAACTTCATTAATTGTTTTATATAGTTTTAGTAGTTAGGGACTAACTGTGTATCTTTTCTAATTTTTAAAAAAGTTTAATGTATAAAACTTTAAGGAATAAAAATGTTAATATATAAAAGTTTATAATTAAATGATAGAGTGTGTCTTTAAAAATGATGGAGAAAATTTTTATTTTTATTTTTCCAAGAATATGAATATAATTTGTAATGTAAGAGGGTCAATTTGTAAAATTTTATGGCTCTAATTATCAAGTTTACACTCTGTCCTTGTTAGTTAATCACTTTAGCCATTTTTCTTTTAATATGTTAATGATAAAAGTTTATAAGTTTAAAGACTATTTCGTTAAGTTTTCAAAAGTTTAGGGAATAATTGTTTATCTTTTTTAAGTTTTCCAAAAGTTTAAGGATTAAATACGTTAATATATAAAAGTGTAAAAAATTTCACGGGCTGTTTTGTAAAGTTTCAGTAGATGAGGGGCTAGTTATGTATCTTTTCAGTATAAAACTTTAAGGAATACAATTTTTCTAATTAAATGGTAAATTGTGTCTTTAAAAAGGATGGAAAAAAAGTTTTATTTTAAGAGACTTTAGGTCTAATTGTCAATTTTATAACAATTAAAATGATATTGTTTGTTATTAATATGATTTAAAACATACTACAAAGTTGTAATTTTTCCAAGACTATGAGTATAATTTAAATTTTGGAAGAATAGAATTTGGGAAAATATTTCACTTATTAAGATAGGTGATAATAGTTGTCATAAGTTAAGTTAACGGCTTAGCGGATAAGGCTTTAGTTTATACAGTTATAAAACTAAGATTCGATTCCTAATGGGTGAAGTTTTGTTTTCTTGACAAATTGTGTGGTGTGTGTCCTATTTGTTGCTGATGTGTCATCACCAGAAGCTCCCTGAATGAGGGAGGGTCCTGTATTAGTATTATATTTAGATGTAACAATTATGTAATAAACCATAATATTACAGACCTTGTCATTTTCTTCCTTCATTTTCTTCATTTCAGCCACCACTTCATGTTTTTCCAAAATTAATTTTCCAATTTCTTCTATTTTCCAAAAATGACTATTTTGCCACCGGAGGTGAAAATGGGTAAAATGTCCCGGAATTCAGTGATGACTGTAACAAGTAGTCTTATAATAACATTACTAATGCATTAGATGATTGATTAAAGGATGGAGTAAATATTACTTAACTGCTTTAATATTAATGATAGGCTCCTAAAAGGACTAAAACTGAGCAATACAATTATGAAGCTTAAATGACATCACTGATATCAGTAATAGGGAAAATACTTAGTAATATGCCCCGATGCAATATTATTGAGAAACATGCTGAGGTTGCACGCTCAATTGTTGAGTGCAAAGGGTGTACTTCTTTTTAGCTCTTCTTAATCAAGTTATACATTTATAATTAACCCTTTATCTCGCTCCAAGCGCAAGAATCTCGCATAGTACATTGCTTGAGAGTAAGGGTATCAAACCCAAGGGAAAAGGTGTCTACAAGGTGTATGAGTGAAATGTTGCTTATGTACGATGACAAGTGTGTACGGGCAGCAAGTTTAGTGATGAAATTGGTGGTGAATCAAGTGATTAATGGTGCTAAGGCTATTCCTACACCACTTAACTAAACTACTAAATTGACTCAACAATCAAGCAACACAAAAACGGGATTTAACTCAATATACTAAATCTCTCTCGGGGTTTGTCTACGTATTAGGAGATTCTGTACTTGTTCTACCCATGCTTATAGGTGAGTTTCTATGATTAATTCCGTGCTACTCTCGGATACTACGGATAATCTCCCTCAAGAAATACCTTCACTTAACCACTCTCGCACATTAAGGAGGGTGCACTCAAGAAGTTACTACGATTGGGTTGCTTCTCTCTCGAGCAAGCAACACACTTCTTAACTAAAGTTAGATTAGTCACTCTCATGATCCAATGCTCACTTTTGAGTAATTAAAACCCCTAATTTACTCACCAATCAACTTCCTAAAGTCATGTCTAACATTTAGAAGGCTAATAAATCAATTCCACAAGTGTTATGTCGATTAAATTCCTCTCAGACATTTAATCGAATACCTAGAAGAGTAAATATGAATTAGTGTTTCATTTACCATACCACACATGAAAGAAGCCATAGGAATTGATATCTAAGTCATATGATGCATAGAAACACGTAGTTAATCTTCTAAGCTAACAAACCCTAGGAGAAAAGACTAACTACTCACAAGAACACATGCTGTAAATAATGGACAACAATGGAATCAACATCAAATAATCATATATAAAGAGGAAAAGGGATAGAAAAATCTTAGTTAGATGGCTTCTCAGCATCTCCAACCAGCATCCATCAATCTTCCATGAAAAGGGGGCTCAAAGCCCTAGGTAGCAGCCCCAAATAGCAAGAACAAAATTGAAATTCGGAATGAATGAATGAGCTCTCTAAAACTTAGCCTAAAAGTGTTTAAATACTAAGTCTAATACCCAAGAGTTCCCTTAGACATGTTAGGCACTTAAAGGTAACTAAATAAGGGTAAAAGTGTCCTAAAAGGTGGGTAAAAAGTGGATAAGACTGAGGCATGATCGGAGGCCCGAGAAACTTTAAGTTGCAGGACATAGCGCCATGATGGTGCCATCATTGCGCCATCATTACGCAAAAATTGATCAGCAGCAGGTCAGTTAGGCGCTAGGTGTTAGCGCCAACCTAGCGCTAACATGGCACCATAGCAGGGCAGAAGTCTTGGCGCTATGTCTTACCGCCAACATAACGCCTAGATGGTGCCAAGGGCCTCCAGCTTGAATTCTTCAAGATTCGTTCAAGGATAGCACCAAGATGGAACCACAACACTTCCTTCCATCCCTTGTGCCATGCTTGCGCCATACTTGCGCCATTGCGTTGATGGTGCGATATCTTGGCCTCGGATCCTTCATTTGAGCTAAAACTTGGTCTCCATCTTCACCCTTGTGTAATCTTCATGTTTGATTCATATTTTATGCTATTTTTTCTCCAAATCACCCATAATCTATGCGCCTGCAAAGAAATGCAAATAACAAGTAAAATACACATAACAACCATTAATGAGCTTTAAAAAGTGATGCAATTGACTTAAAACACCTAGGAAATGTGTGTGTGTTTGTGCACACATTCTCAACAACTGGGATTAATCTAGGTAATGAACATGAGACTAGTGACTCTAGAATAGCGAGACTAGAAAAGGATTAGCTACTCCTAACTTATAAGTACAATATAATGACTGAATCATTGTCACGTTACAATGACAACAATACTGCTGGAAGTCTAATGACTGGGAGTTTGGAGAAGTAAATACTAGAAGACCAAACACTGAATTGGGACCACACCTGAAGCTAGAGTTACAACATGAATCATCTCTAAAATGTGTAACTAAGAATAGAGGCTAGGTTAACTTGCCGAGTCAGGATCAACCCTTCTTCCTAGCAGGGACGCCATCCCCTGTAAGTCCCTTGAACCCTTCTCTCTTTCATTACTTACTTTGCAAGTTACTTGTAATTTATATTATTACTTGTTTAAATATATTCTTATATTTATCATATAAAACTTGCAAGGAACCTGACTATGATCATGAACTGGAGAGAAGATCGGGATTGACGCCTGCAACTGAAGGACTACAACAAAGGAAGACTCAGAGGACCTCAACACAATTTATCTGTATTTTCTTTATTTATTTCTTACTTTGCAAGAAAACACACTCTAAATCTCAGGATGTGTCTAGACGCTCATAGTTCTTTCGTGAACTAATTTTTTAAAACCTTTAAATTATTTTACGAAAGATCCTGGGAGTTGGGAAACGTCGTTCACCTAAGAGTTTCTAATCCTAAGCTTCTTTATTTGGGGTCTTCAGAGTAGGTCAAGGTGAATGTCTAGGCTTAGTCCTGGTTCTAGTTGATCCACCTGAGTAACCTTCATCGAGATTTTGGCTTCGTTGGCTTCATTCTCGAGAACTTGAGAAACTTCAAGGAGATCTTATTTTTCTTATTTTCCTTCTTTTCTCTTTTCCTTTCTTTATTCTGGAGACTTGTTCCTCTTGGTCTGGATCTTTTTCTTGCTCATTTGGTTGATTAAGGTTCCTCTTAAATTTCCTTTTTAGACAAAGGAAAGAACTTATCACAGATCTCAGTGAGACCTTGTTCTTTCAACTGCTTCATTTGACCAACAATTCCTTGAACAAACTTAGGTTCCTCTCTTGTTGAGGTAACCTCTGGATCTAAAAAGTATTTGGCCTCTTCATTAAGTGTAGCGGACTCTTCCCTGCAAGGGGAGGAACGGGGGAATAATTCATCCAAGAGATCGTTAGTGCATAATCCTTCACTTGCTAGATCGTGCAATGTGTCCATGAAGCCTAGGACAACCTTGACATCTTCAAATACCTTGGTTTGTATCCAGACTTCTTCTTCATCTTCCATGCTTCAGGCATCATCCTCTGATGAGGAGTCATCAATGCGTTGATCGTTTGGAGGATCAATGTGTTGATCTTCAAAGGTTGCTTCTTTGACTTCTCTTTGAGTCTCTTGTGGATGCTTTGCCTAAGGGCTGGTTAGGAGGAGAATAGGAGAAGATGAAGGATATGGAGGATGAACTAAGAAAGGTGTCACCATCCCTGGAATAGGTTCTCCTTTGGAGAATACAAAAACAACTTCATTGAGAGTTTTTCTAGGGTCAGCCATTGTGAGCTTTGAGAGAGAGAGAGAAAGAGATTGAAATATAGAGAGATTTAGAGACTTTTAGGCTTGAGAGAATGACTTTGTTGAGAGGGATTTTATAGAGGGATTGACAACTAGGTTAGAGAGCTGAAAGTAGCAATGCTTTGAAAGGAAAGAAGACCACTTTGATTTCTTTCATGGTAGAGAAGATTAAGATTGCTTAGCTAGTTGTAAACTTCTTTCTTTCAAAGGAACAACGTTTTATACCTTAGGAGTGAACGATTTTTACCGTTCTAGTTAGTTTTCTACAATGCTAAGAAAATCCAACGGTAAAATTTTTATCCGTTGAGTTTGTTATCAACGTATGGATAACAACCTCAACATCCTATCCTTTTAACTTCTAACCCTATTTTAACTCTTTAAATTCCCTAATGCCTGGTATAATCTAGCACTAAATTTAATCTGGAGAGGGAAAATTGTATAATTATGAAACTAATTTCCATAATACACAATTTCAATATCCATTCATGCAATGCATACAATTGTACTTACCTTCGGGGTTTTACTTGCTGAGCAAGCCTTTGCAGCAAGCTTTTCGATTCCCCATAAATTAATTTTCATGAAGAACATGTGAAATCAATTTTGGATGCTTTGCTGTTTTGAAATTGTCCTGTGCTTTGATGAACAACCTTCTTGTATCTTTCCATCAACGCGTTGATAGGTAGTCTGTGTTAATTCATTATACTTGCAATAAAACAAAATACTTTCTCAGTCTTTATGGTTAGTAGCATAATTTATTAATAAAATAACTACTACTAATCAAGAAAGAAAGTAAGTTGTTACTTGTTAAGGAAACAACTAGTGACTCAGGTCCTTCTTGAGTGTCCTTCTCCCTTCCCGCTCTCTTCTTCTTAAAGAGCAGTTTAACGTTATTTAGGAATCCAACCTTTGGGTCCTCACTTGTTAGGTATCTTAATAACCCAAACTTGATGAACTCCCTTGAAAACTCTTTTGTTCCTAAACAAACAGTCTAGTGAGGAATGAGCTTTCCTATGAAAAACTTGGTAAGTGACAAATGTGACTTTTGAAAAATTGTTTTTCAAAACTGCTTGCTTCTTCTCTATTTGATAACTAAGTCATAATTTGTTACAAACAAATCTATGATTTCCTAATAAGAGATCTAAGTTCTTTTCACTAGCAGCAAGCTTTTTCAAATAAGTTGAAAGCTCTTCATTTATAACCTTTAGACTTGCCACTTCTTTTTGAAAATTACTCTTTTCATATTTTAATCTAAATACTAAGGACTCACACTCTTGATATATCTGACTAAGTTCAGTTACCTCATCTCTATGGTCATCAATGCATTGATAGTAGCAATCTGTGGTTGCTAAACTTGAGGTTAAGAAGATGGATTTCTCATCATGTTCTTTGGCTATGAAGTAGATGTTTACTTCATTTTGTCCATCGTATTATGATTCATCTGATGAACCATCACTGCCACTCTAGGCACGCATCATCTTGTGTCCAGTCTTCTTTTTTAAGGGTCAGTTGTCCTTCTTTTTATTCTTCTCTTCATGTTGTGGAAAGTCAAGGGCTATATGTCATCTTTCATCGCATTTGTAGCAGATTGACACTTTTGAGGAGTTTCTTCCATCCTTCTTCTTTTTTACATCATCTCTGCTCTTGGACTTGAAGTATTTCCTGAATTTCCTTGCAATGACAGAAGCTTCATCTTCATTATCCTCTTTGTGAGATTGAAGATGTTCTTGAACCTTTAGGGCTATTGTTACAGCCACCACCGGAAAAATGGTGGAAATAGGAGAAAAGTTGCCCGTAGGTAAAATTTGTAATTACCAGGACTTTATGTTCAAGCGTACGGGACACATTTTCTGATGTTCCCCAGGTCCCGATAAGTGATTTGAGGTTTATCTGGGAGATATTCCGCTTCAGGAAATTAAAATATGACTATCGAGTCATTTTAGCAAAATTTACCCCGGAAGGGTAAATTGGTCATTTTGGAAGAATGGATGCGTTTTTGGTAATTCTCATGACCCGAGAATTAATTTGAAGCATATTCCACAGGATTTTAACAATTTGAAAGGTTTTGGAAATCCCGGAGCATTTTGCCAAAAATCAGTTTCGGTGGGCAAAATTCTCATTTTGGAAAATTGGACAAAAATCACATGTTGGGCATTTTTGAGTGGGTTGGCCGAATTTATGCCCCACTTGGGCCCAAATGTTTGGCTTATGGGTAGTATGGTAGGAGAGTATGGGTAAGGTTGTAAAAAATCATAAAATAAAGATAAGGAATATTTTTGGTTATTATTTTGGACAAGCTTTGCCAAGTGTTGGTTCCTTATGGCTTGGATGGATTACAATTTCCAATCCAAGGGCTAAGAATGAAGATGAAATGATAAGTTTTGGATATTATCTACATATTATCTAATAAAGGAATTAGATAATTGTATATGTAGTAATAAGTAGTAATAGAAAACAAAAGAAAGAAAGAAAGACATAAAACGTGTCTGCCTCCATTTCCTTGCTCCAGCCGATTTGTGCTTCCTTCTTTCTCCATGGATTCATCATCTTCAAGCTTCTAATCCATGGGTCATTCAAGAATTAGCTAAGGTAAGTTTTGTTCTTGGTTGATTAGTGAAGTTCCTTAGCAAATCCTTAAACTAATCTCTCCCTTTCCTCTCCTTCTTGAAGCCGAATTGTGAGGGGAAGTTCTTGCAAATTTTCTCCAACCATCCTTCCTAATCTCTCCAAGGTAAGCTAGTATTTTTAGTTGATGGAATGACTTACTAGCTTGTCTTTGGTAATTTCGAAATTCATGAAGAAAATGAAGCATGTTCTTGTTCAAGTTGGAGTTGTGTTGAGAGCATGATTCCTTTGTGTTCTTGGGTGTTAAATGAGCATGTTTTGTTCTTGGTTGGAGATGAAAATCATGATGAATCATGTTGTAGGTTGGAGGCCAAAAATCATGGTTAAATTTTGGGTTGATGTTTGTTGGATTTTTGTTAAGGAATGATGTTTTGGTGAGCTTTGTGATGGATTAAAGTTGATGGTTGAATTGAAAAATGAATATGGTGAATTAAATGATGAGGCCAAAACTTTGAGGGGCATTTTGTGATATTTTGGTTGTTAAAGTTTGGATTAAATGAAAGATTAGTGAAGGAAAGAAAGTTTAGGGGCTAATATGACAAGCTGATTGCAGTTTTGGTTTGAAATGGATAAGAACCAAAAATTTTGGTCAAAAGCGAAAAGTTAGGGAATTATTTGATAATTTGGAGTTTTGGTGGAAAAGTGTATTTTTATGAAGTTAATTAGTAATTTGGTTAAGGAAATAAAGGTTAAGTATGAAAAATGACACTTTTGGAAGGTTTAGGGTGGTTTTGGAACAAAACTGAAAGTTGGGGAACAACCCAGGAATTTGGCGGCTTTTTGTGAATTTTCACTATTTTGGTTGCTTAATTGTATTAAATGATCATTTGGTGAAATAAATGAAGTTAGAAATTGAAAGGAATCAATTTGGTAAAGTTTCGGGTAAGTTTGCAAGTATAGCCGAAAGTATGGAGTTTGACCTAGTTTGACTGAAATTAATTATGAATTTTTGGGTAATTTTCATTATTAATTGGAAAAGAATTGAAAAGTGGACAAAAAATGAAGTTTTGTCACTTTCTGGAAGTTTAGGGTCAACTTGCACGTTTTATGGAAATTTTGGATATATTTGTGCAATAATGAAAAGTATAAGTGAAAATGACCCTTTATGTTGAAAGTTAAGAAAGTTGTAAACTTTTTGACAATTTTGTCAATTCTGTGAAGTTTTGTGTCAATCTGCATATTCTGGAAAAAGTTGGATGTGTATGTGCATTTTGGTGATTAAATGGAATTAAAGAAGTTAAGTTGAGTATATTGGAAGTTTGAGATGAATCTTGGAATTCAATGAGCTATTGTTACGGCCACCGACGGAGCTTCACCGGAAAAGTAAAATGTCAGAATTCCGTTAAGAAAAGTTATGATTTTATGGGAAAGAAAAGTACAGTTATTGGTTCGTACGGAAGATTTTGAGGTATGATTCTCCAACGGAACAGTAAATGGATTGGTCGTGGTCAAAACAGGCTTTGAACAGTTGTAAACGGGAGGCCCGAGTCTTACAGAACTCCACCAGAACCACCGCGGCCAAGGAGAGAGAAAATTGTAAAGAAAGAAATGGAATTGGTCTTCACGGCGCAACCACGGAGGAACGGCGGCGTCAGCCGTGAAGGCATTCTGCCAGGTTGAGCAATCTGCGGCAGAAGCGCGGTGTGAAGGCGGCGTTCGCCACGACGACGTTCGCCGCGATGACGTTCTGCCAGATGATGCAGTCCACGGCGGAAGAACGGCGATGGCACGATGCTCGCCTGGATGACGTTCGGCGTGGCTTGCATGATGCACGGCGCACTCGCGGAGGCAACATGGCATCCTCCATGGCGAAGGGCTGCTTGGCTTGCGACAGCGTGGCGGAACGACGGTGGGAGGACGGCCCTGAGATAGCGCCGCGGAGCCTGCTGATAAAATACCGCCGACTACGTTTTCTTCCTCATTTCTAAATTTGTTGTCCATCTCTCCACTCTCTCACTAAGAAACCAAATTCTCTAAACCCTAGTTCCGATTTTATCTACTAAATCGCATGGAAAGGAAGAATTCATGCTAGATTCAGTGATTCAACAAGGATTTCACAAGATCCAAGCTTCGAAATCAAGAATTTGAAGAATTTCTGAGAATTGGGCAAAAATCAACTTGGAGCAATAGGGTTCCAAATTGATTCAATTGAAAAGGTAAACATGTTTTCTTGTTAATGGGGAGCTAGAAACATGTTTTACAGCTTTGAATCGGATTGAA
>JBBYHH010445289.1:0-11461 GCA_038382905.1 Daphne laureola
CATCGATTGCAATTAGCTTTGAATGCATGTGCTAGAGATGTTCCTGATATGCAACTGTTTTTTCAAATGCTAAGCTCCATTATTGCATTTGTTGGCTCTTCATCAAAGCGTACAAATATGTTAAAAGACATTCAAGAAGCACAAATTGCAGAAAGTTTAGCAATTGGAGATCTTGAAACTGGGAAAGGACTTAACCAGGTTCAAAATTTGAAAAGAGGAGGTATGACTCGATAGGATTCGCACTTTACTTCGGTTAATATGTTGGCTCATATGTTTAAAGAAGTCACCCAACTTCTTCAAAGTATGATGGCCGATAAAGAGCTCACTGGAAGTATAAGAGGTGATGCAAAAGGTTTCCTTAAGGCATTGAGGGCATTTAAATTTGTGTTTTGTTTATTGCTCACTAGCAAAATTATGGGAATTACTGATTTACTTTCTCAACCACTGCAGAAGCAATCACAAGACATTGTAAATGCTATGAATTTAGTCTCAGGTACAAAGTCACTTCTTCAAGCATTGAAGGAAGATGGTTGGGATGGTTTTTTACAACAATTTGGTGAAGTTCATGGTCTTGAAATGCCTAATATGGATGTAGCTTACTCAATTGGCACTGGTCGTGGTTGTCAACAACATGAGATTGTTACAAATGAACATTACTATCATTTTGACATGTTTAATGTGATTATAGATGTTCAGATGACGGAGCTAAATGATAGGTTCATAGAGTAAAGTATAGAACTACTTATGTTGAGCTCTGCATTGGATCCTAAAAATCAGTTCAAGAAATTTGATGTCGAAAAGATTTGCACGCTTGCAGAGAAGTTCTATCCTGAAGACTTTAATACATCATAGGTAAGAGCTTTAAGGTTACAATTAGAGCATTACAAGTGTCAAGTAGTTTCTGATAAGGATTTTCAGAAATTGTCTTCTCTTGCACAATTATGTAGACGATTAGCTGAAACAGCCTTATCGAAGCTTTTTCCCTTGGTTGATAGATTGATTCGTCTGGTCTTGACACTTCCTGTTTCCACTGCAGCTACGGAGTGTGCATTTTCGACTATGAAAATTATAAAGACTCGGCTTAGAAATAAGATGGAAGACGGATTGTTTTCAGGTTGTATGATGCTTCGCATTGAAAATGAATATGTAGATGACATTGATTCAGAGGCAGTGATTGGTCACTTCGAATCTATTAGAGATCGTAAAACACAGTTTAAATAAAATATACATGCGCTATTGTATTTTGATTTACAGTTCTTATATATATTTTATCAAATTTTTTATAAATACTATGTAAAAATTGTATTTTCACTTAATAAAAATTTTATCTATTATTGAGTTTTTTTTCTTCTTTTTTCAACTCACTTAATTTTAGAACTTACATCCGCCACTGGCGCTCTGCAATGCTCTTTTCTTCTGCATATGGTCTCAAAGTTTCGATTTTTTTAGGGTAAGGAAATGCATGATCGGTTGCACGCGGCGGAGCGTCTCCTTCATCCGCCGCTCTCTCTCTTCCATTCATCTTCGCCGGACCAAACACTTGAAAACCTCATCGCAGAGTCCAGAACTTCCCAAGGCCGTGGCCGCCTCGCCTCTGCTAATCTTGTCCCGTTTCTCCTCGACCTCATTCAATCTCTGGACCACTCGTCGGATTCTCAGCTTCTGCTTCTTCTCTCGCTGAAGCTTCTGAGGAACTTGTGTGCCGGAGAGATCGCCAACCAGGACGCGTTTCTTGATCTGAGCGGCACCCGAATCGTTCTGAACCTTCTGGGCTCTCCTGATACCAGTGTTGTCCGGTTTGGTTTGCAGCTTCTGGGGAATGTTGCATTGGCTGGGGAGAAACATCAGAAAGACGTTTGGAATGGTTTGTTTGGTGATGATGGGTTTGCTCGTCTAGCTAGATTTAGATGTAGAGAGACTATTGATCCTCTGTGTATGATCTTGTATACTTGTTGCGATGGATGCCCTGAATTGCTTGAGGAACTCCATAGAGATGAAGGGCTGCCTCTCTTGGTGCAGATTGTACAGACTGTTTCTGCAGGTTAGTTTCTAGTGTTTCTAAATCAGTGTTTTTCCCGTTAAAGAAAGCATTTTTTTCTCTGACACATTAGGGGTTTGGGAATTGCGGATGTGGAGGCTTGAACTCAACTCAAGATCTCTACTTTATGTTCATAAGAGCTGGTTAGAGGCTTATGATAAAGAAAGAAAGCATTTTTATACTTTGGTTTTGCCTTAAGTTGAGTAGAGACTATAAATTCAATTTCATTGGCTCAAACACAGTTGGGATTGAGCTACATACAGGACAATGATGATGACATTATAGAGCTTGGTTTTTATGTTAGTTGATTTTTCGAATAAGGCTTTTGTTTGGTCTTCTTATGTTGGGTAGCATACAATGGTACAGTGCACTAAACATGAGTTTCTTTCTTTTTTGGTCCCTCCAGTTGGTTTTGCAGAAGACTGGTTCAAGTTGGTCCTTTGGAGAACTTGCTTGTCAGGTAGTTGTTACTTCCCACAGTTGTTCCATAAGCTACAAGAGGATACTGATGTGAAAGATGTGAACTTCTCTTCAGAACAAGCTTTCCTCTTACAGATCATATCAGAGATCTTAAATGAGCGAGTAGAGGAAATTGTCGTTCCAATTGAGTTCGCATTGTCTGTTCTAGGAATATTGAAGAGGTCGATTGCGGTTCTTGATTACACATCTAGAATCAAGTCCGGTCTTCCAACAGGCTTGGCATCCATTGATGTTCTAGGGTATTTGACCACAATCCTAAGAGATGTTTGTTCTCAAGACTATCTGCGGGATGAAAAGAGTAATCCCGATTCAGGGGACATTATCGATACGCTCGTATCTTCAGGCCTTCTGGATGTTCTGTTACAGGTACTCCGGGATATCGAGCCTCCAGCAATTATCAGAAAGGCCCAGGAACAAAGAGAAGGACCAATCTCCCAGCCTACCATAAAGGTCTGTTCTTACAGAGGATTTCGGAGAGACATAGTTGCAGTGATTGGGAACTGTTGCTACCGAAGAACTCATGTTCAAGATTACATAAGGCAGCACCAGAATGGAATTCTGTTGATGTTACAGCAGTGTGTTACTGATGAAGAAAACCCTTTCTTGAGGGAGTGGGGTATTTGGGCAGTAAGGAACCTGTTAGAAGGTAACATAGAAAACCAAAAATTAGTTGCTGATTTAGAGGTTCAAGGATCGGTTGAAGTTCCTGAACTTACCAGACTAGGCCTCAAAGTGGAGATTGATCAGACCACTCGGCGTGCAAAGCTTGTGAATGTACCAGGAGTCTCAAAGCCTGAGCCATAACATCGGTAATTTTAGTGATTTTAGTTTGAAGATATTATGAGAAATGTTATGGACAGTTACTTGAGACACTTCCATTAAACATGTGTCATATATTCATTTTGATGGATACGAAACAAATTAGACCTGCAAAAGTATTAGTGATTACACCACAAATTTTGTATGAGAGAGTATTCAAATGATCGTTCATAGCATTTTTCAGTCCATCTTCGTTGTTAGTGCTCCATAGCGAAGCAAAGTATAATGTAGATAGAATATTCATTAAGAAATATTAATATAATTTATTTTTTATAATTTTTATTTTGAAAAACACATCCTTAAAATTGTATATATTATTTAAAATATGTATAATAGAATTTTTAAAAAACAGTGTAGCTGTCAATATTATGTATAAGTTTGAGTCGAATGATAAAGGTTATAACCTACTGAATTTTTGAAAAAAAGTGTAATGTATTTAAAATTTAAATTAATGTTTATAAGATTTCATAAAAAAATAATAATAATGTTTATAAGAACTTTAGAGAAAATATTAATGATTCAAGTTTTATAGTTTTATTTCAAAAAACACACATTTAAAATTGTATATATTGTCTAAAACGTTTATACTAGTTTTTTTTTTTTTGAACGTTTTATACTAGAGTTTCTAAAAAATAATATAGCTGTCAATATTATGCGCAAATTTGAGCCGAAGAGCAAAGATTATAGTCTACTCAATTTTTTTTGAAAAGTGTAACGACTTAGAAATTTAAATTAACGTTTATGAAAAAAAGTTTAGAAATAAATATTAATATGATTGATTTTTTATAGTTTTATTTCAAAAAATACACTCTTAAAGTTGTGTATATTACTTAAAATATTTATACTAGACTTCCTAAAAAATAGTGTAGCTACTAATATTATCTGTAAGGTTGACCCGAATGGCAAAGGCTATAACCTATCAAACTTATTTAGAAAAGTGTAATGACCACGAAATTTAAATTAATGTTTATGAGAAAAACTTTAGAGAGATAGTAATATGATTCATTTCTTATAGTTTTTATTTCGAAACACATCCTTAAAATTATGCATATTACTTAAAATATTTATACTAGACTTTCTAAAAAGTAGTGTAGTTACCAATATTATGTACAAGTTTGAGCAGATGAATATAGGCCTACAACCTACCAAATTTTTGGAGAAAATTGTAATGCACTTGAAATTTATATTAATGTTTATGAGAAAACAATTAGGGAGATATTAGTATAATCCAATTTCTGTTTTTTATTTCAAAAAACACACCCTTAAAAGTATGTATATTGCCTAAAAAATTTATACTAGAGTTTCTAAAAAGTAGTGTAACTGTCAATATTATATGCAAGTTTGAGTCGAATGTCAAAGGCTATAGCCTACCAAATTTCTGGAGAAAAATATAATGCATGTGAACTTTAAATATATGTTTATGAGAAAAACTTTAAAAAGAAACATTAGTACGATTCATTTTTTGTAGTTTTTATTTGAAAAAAAGGTTATAGCCTACCATATTTTTTGAGAAAGTGCAATGCATTTCAATTTTAACTAAACGTTTATGAGAAAAAATTTAGAGAGAAATTTTAACATAATTTATTTTCTATAGGTTTTATTTCGGGAAAAAAAAAACACAATCTTAAGATTGTGCATATTGTCTAAAATATTTATACGATAGTTTAAAGTACTGTAGCTACTAATATTATGTGAAAGTTTGAGCCGGAGGACAAAGGTTATAACCTTACAATTTTTTTGGAGAAAAGTACAATCCACTTGAAATTCAAATTAATGTTTATATGAAAACAATTATAGAGAGATATTAATGTGATTCATCTTTTATAGTTTTTAATTGAAAAAACAAATCCTTAAAATTGTGCATATTGTCTAAAATATTTGTACTTGATTTTCTAAAAAGTAGTGTAGATGTCAATAATATGTGCAAATTTACTTATCAAAAAAATATGTGCAAATTTGAGCCGATTGGGAAAGGCTATAGCCTACAAAATATTTAGAGAAAAGTGTAATACAATTAAAATTAAAATTAATATATGAAAAACACTTAGAGAGAACTATTAATACGATTCATTTTTCATAGTTTTTATTTAGACAAACACACCTTTAAAATTATCCATTTTACCAAAAATATTTATATTAAAATTTCTAAAAACTAGTATAGCTGCTAAAATTATGTGCAAGTTTGAGCCGATGAACAAATGCTATATCCTACAAAACTTTTGGAGAAAATTGTAATGGACTTGAGATTTAAATTAATATTTATGAAAAAATTAAGACAAAAATGTTAATATGGTTCATTTTTTATAGTTTACATTTCGAAAAACACACCTTTAAAATTATCCATATTGTCTAAACTATTTATACTAGAATTTTTGAAAAGTAGTATAGCTATCAATGTTAAGTAGTATAACTATCAATGTTATGTACAAGTTTGAGCAGATAGGAAAAGGCTATAGGCTACACGATTTTTTTAAAACAATGTAATGCACCTGAAATTCAAATTAATATTTATGTAAAACAATTAGACAGAAATGTTAATGTAATTCATTTTTTATAGTTTATATTTCAAAAAACACATTTAAAATTGTGGATTTTATCTAAAATATTTATAAGAGAATTTCTGAAAAGTACTCTAGATGCCAATATTATGTGCAAGTTTGAGACGATGTGCAAAGACTATAGCTTACAATTTTTTTGGGAAAAAGTGTAATGCACTTAAAATTAAAATTAATATTTATGAAAATCATTTAGACATAAATGTTAATAAAATTCATTTTTCATAGTTTATATTTCAAAAAGCACATCTTTAAAATTATTCATTTTATCTAAAATATTTATACTAGAATTTCTGAAAAGAAGTGTAGCTCCTAATATTATGTGCACGTTTGAGCCCACGGGCAAAAACTATAGCCTACAGAATTTTTGAAAAAAAAAAGTGTAATGCGCTTAAAATTAAAATTTGTATTTATGAAAAATATTTAGACATAAATGTTAATGAAATTCATTTTTTATAGTTTATATATCTAAAAAAACACCTTTAAACTTTTTCATATTGTCTAAAATATTTATAATAGAATTTATGAAAAGTAGTATAACTGTCAATATTATGTGCAAGTTTGAGCCGATGGGTAAAGGCTATAACCTACAAGATTTTTGGAAAAAAGTTTAATGCACTTGATATTAAAATTAATATTTATAAAAAAAAATAGACATAAATGTAAACAATATTTCATTTTTTATAGTTTATATTTCAAAAAACACACTTTTAAAATTATCCATTTTGCCTAAAATACTTATACTAGAATTTCTCTAAAGTAGTGTAGCTGCCAATATTATGTACAAATTTGAGCCGATGAGCAAAGTCTGTAGCTTATAGAATTTTTTGAAAGAAGTGTAATGCACTTGAAATTAAAATTAATATTTATGAAAAACTTTTATACATAAATGTTAATATAATTCATTTTTTATAGTTTATATTTCAAAAAACACACATTTAAAATTATTCATTTTGTCTAAAATATTTTTGTAGCTCCCAATATTATGTGCAAGTTTGAGCTGATGTGCAAATGCTATAGCCAACAAGATTTTTGGAAAACTGTGTAATACACTTGAAATTCAAATAAATATTTATGTAAAACATCAAGAGAGAAATGTTAATATAATTTTTTATAGCTTATATTTTAAAAAACACACATTTAAAATTATCCATTTTATCAAAAATATTTATACTATAATTTCTGAAAAGTAGAGTAGTTTTTTTTTTTAAACGACGATAATTTGATTTTTTATTAAAAAGATCAGATGCCCTGAGTAGGAGAATGAGATCATATAAGTAGTACAAGCTACTTAGCTCAAATGAGCAAATTCTCCGGAATATGAGTTACACCAGAAATCATGCAACCAATAATTATTCTAACTGCCACTACAATATGGAGCAAGTAGCCGATTAGACCACTCTTCTATTACTCCTTGGTTGCGATTTGAGATCCAAAGATGTGAAAGTGCTTGTACTTCTCAGACAACTTCAAGAAGACTCCATTTTTTACATGCCATGACAAATTTGTTACGCGTTTTCCGGATAGCCCAGGCTGTAGTGATAAGAACCGCCTCCCAAATTTGTCATAGTTTGACTTCGACCTTTTGTAAGATTTTCTGAGAAGACAAATCTGAAATATCCCATAGAAAGAGTGGGGAGACATTCCACCATGTAGCAATCACAGCCCAAACTTTAGCTGCAAATGGGCACCTTAAAATGGCGTGGTCAGTATCCTCAACTGCAGAAGAGCACAACGGGCAAGTAAGGGAGGGTAAGTTGGTACCTCTCATAGCGAGCTGGAGAAGGGCAGGGAGGAAATCACGCCACGCTCGCCAGACAAATAGGTTAACTTTATGAGGAATGAGAGCAGACCAACGAGTAGGGATATTGCACGGATCAGCCCATGTCGAGTCTAGCAGGTGAGAGAGTGATCTGACCGAATATTGACCATCCGAGGAAAATGTCCAACTATCAATATTATATGCAAGTTAAAGCCGATAGGCAAAGGCTAAAGCCTACAAATGTTTTAGAAAAAAATGTAATGCACTTAAAATTAAAATTAATATTTATGAAAAACATATAGACATAAATGTTAATAAAATTCAGTTTTCATAGTTTACATTTCAAAAAACACATCTTTAAAATTATCCATTTTGTCTAAAATGTTTATACTAGAATTTCTAAAAAGTTGTGTAGCTGTCAATATTATGTGCAAGTTTGTGCCGACAGGCAAAGGCTATAACGTACAGAATTTTTAGAAAAAATGTAATGCACTTGAAATTAAAATTAATATTAATAAAAAACATTTAGACAAAAATGTTAATATTCATTTTTTATAGTTTATATTTTGAAAAGACACATTTAATCCATTTTGTCTAAAACAATTATACTAGAATTTCTGAAAAGTAGTGTACCTGTCAATATAATGGGCAAGTTTGAGCCGAAAAGTAAAGACTATAGCCTACATGATTTTTGGAAAATAGTGTAATGCACTTTAAATTTAAATTAAGATTTATGAAAAATTATTATATAGAAATGCTAATATAACTCAATTTTTATAGTTTATATTTAAAAAAAAAAAATACACCTTTAAAATTATCCATATTACCGAAAATATTTATATTAGAATTTCTGAAAAATAGTGTAGCTACCAAAATTATGTGAAAGTTTGAGCCGATGGGCAAATGCTATATAGCATACAGGATTTTTGAAAAACAGTGTAATGCACTTGAAATTAAAATAATATTTATGAAAAAAGATTATACAGTAATAGAAATATAATTCCTTTTTATAGTTTATATTTTAAAAAATACAACTTTAAAATTATCCATTTTGTCTAAAATATTTGTACTAGAATTTGTGAAAAGTAGTGTAACTGCCAATATTATGTGCTAGTTTGAGCCGATGAAAAAATGCTATAGCCTATAGAATTTTTGGAAAAAAGAGTAATGCACTTGAAATTAAAATAATATTTATGAAAAAAGATAATACAGTAATAGAAATATAATTCATTTTTCTATAGTTTATATTTCAAAAAAGAAACGTTTAAAATTGTCCATGTTGTAAAAAACTTTCATATACTATAATTTCTGAAAAGTAGCGTAGCTGCCAATACTATGTATAAGTTTGAGTCGATTGGCAAAAGTTATTTGAAAAAAATTGTAATGTTGTTGAAATTAAAATAAATATTTATAAAAAATATTTAGACAAAATTTTTAATATAATTCATTTTTTATAGTTTACATTTCAAAAAGCAATTCTTTAAAATTATCCATTTTATCTAAAATATTTATACTAGAATTTCTGAAAAGTAGTGTAGCTGTCAATATTATGTACAAGTTTGAGCCAATGAGTTAAGGCTATAGCTTACAATGTTTTTGGAAAAAACTGTAATGTAATTTAAATTTAAATTAATATTTATGAAAAATATTTAGCCATAAATGTTAATAAAATTCATTTTTTATATTTATATTTCAAAAAACACAAATTTAAAATTTTCCATTTTGTCTAAAATATTTATACAAGAATTTTTGAAAAGTAGTGGAGCTACCAATATTATGTGCAAGTTTGAGCCGACGGGTAAAGGCTATAGCCTATAAAATTTTTGAAAAAAAATGTAATGCACTTGAAATTAAAAGTAATATTTATGAAAAACATTTAGAAAAAAATGTTAATATAGTTCATTTTTTATAGTTTATACTTCAAAAAACACACATTTAAAACTGTCCATTTTATCTAAAATATTTATACTAGAACTTCTGAAAAGTAGTGTAACTACCAATATGAGCCGACGGGAAAAGACTATAGCCTATAATTATTTTGAAAAAAAAGTGTAATGCACTTGGAATTTAAATTAAAATTTACGAAAAAGAATTAGACAAAAATGTTAATATAATTCATTTTTTATAGTTTATATTTCAAAAAACACACCTTTAAAATTTTCCATTTTGTAAAAAATATTTATACTAGGATTTCTGAAAAGTAGTGTAGCTGTTAATATTATGTGCAAGTTTGAGTCGATTGGTAAAGGTTATAGTCTAGAGATTTTTTAGAAAAAAATGTAATGTACTTTAAATTAAAATTAATATTTATGAAAAACATTTAGCCATGAATGTTAATGAAATTCATTTTTTACAGTTTATATTTTGAATAACGCACATTTAAAATTTTCCATTTTGTCTAAAATATTGATACTAGAATTTCTGAAAAGTAGTGTAGCTACCAATATTATGTGCAAGTTTGAGCCGGTGGGTAAAAGTTATAACCTATAGAATTTTTGGAAAAAAGTGTAATGCACTTGAAATTAAAAGTAATATTTATGAAAAATATTTAGACAAAAATGTTAATATAATTCATTTTTTTTATAGTTTATACTTTAAAAAACACACATTTAAATTTGTCCATTTTATCTAAAATATTTATACTAGAATTTCTGAAAAGTAGTGTAGCTGCCAATATGAACCGATGGGAAAAGGCTATAACCTACAATATGTTTGGAAAAAAAGTGTATTGCACTTGAAATTAAAATTAAAATTTATGAAAAAAACATTATATAGAAATGTTAACATAATTCATTTTATAGTTTATATTTCAAAAAACACACCTTTAAAATTTTCCATTTTGTCTAAAATATTTATACTACAATTTTTGAAAAGTAGTGTAGCAACCAATATTATGTGGAAGTTTGAGCCAATGGGTAAAGGCTATAGCCTACAAGATTTTTGGAAAATATTGTATTGCACTTGAAATTCAAATTAATATTTATGAAAAATATTTAGATAGAAATGTTAATATAGTTCATTTTTTGTAGTTTATATTTCAAAAAACACACATTTAAAATTTTTCATTTTGTCTAAAACATTTATACTACAATTTTTTAAAAGTAGTGTACCTCCCAATATTATCTGCAAGTTTGAGTCGATGGACGAAGCCTATAACCTACAGAATTTTTGGAAAATATTGTAATGCACTTGAAATTCAAATTAATATTTATGAAAAATATTTAGACATAAATGTTAATAAAATTAATTTTTCATAGTTTATATTTTAAAAAATACACCTTTAAAATTGTCCTTCTTGTATCAAACATTTATACTAGAATTTTTAAAAAGTAGTGTAGCTGGTAATATTATGTGCAAATTTGAACCGACGGGTAAAGGCTATAGCGTACAGGATTTTTGGAAACTTGAAATTAAAATTAATATTTATGAAAAATATTTAGATAGAAATGTTAGTATAATTCATTTTTAATAGTTTAAATTTCGTGAAAAACACATTTAAAATTATCCGTGTTGTCTAAAATATTTATACTAGAATTTATGAAAAATAGTATAGCTCCTAATATAATTTGCAAGTTTGAGCGGATAGACAAAGGCTATAGCTTACAAGATTTTTGAAAAAAAGTGTAATGCAATTGAATTTCAAATAAATATTAATAAAAAAAATTTAGACAGAAATGTTAATATAATTCATTTTTCATAGCTTATATTTCAAAAAACACACCTTTAAAATTATACAGTTTCTCTAAAATATTTATACTAGAATTTCTCAAAAGTAGTGTAGCTGTCAATATTATGCTCAAGTTCGAG
>JBBYHH010445400.1:0-11461 GCA_038382905.1 Daphne laureola
TTTGAGAACTACATAAAGAAACCTGAGCACACCATGAGTTCTCATCTGCGTGAAATGTCACGTATGATTCACCAGTTGAAGGAGGCAGGACCTGAGCTCACTGATGAGCAGCAAGTGCAAGCTATCATTAGGTCTTTACTTGATGAGGAATGGAAATTGATGAAGGATGAGGAATGGCAATTGATGAAGGTCAATTTGCGCCATAATCCTCAGATCAAGTCATTCGATGACATTACCCGCCATTTATTACCTGAAGCATAAGTAATGGCTCTTAAGAATCACACCACGACATATTTTGCCACCTCCTCCTCCAGTGTGAAATTGAGGAAGAAGGGGAAGCGGTTTGGTAAGCTAACCATGCGAATGGCAAGGGTAAGGAAAGGACTAATGAGAATTGTCACCACCCCATCCGCCAGACACACTCAGAGGCACAATGCAACTACGCGGAAGGAGGAGGTGTTGGGGGGATTTCTCCCAAAAATCCTACCACAATCAGAATCCAACTCCGCGTGGTGGGTTAAGCCCATAACCCGACAAAAACCACAAATCCTGCACTTCACAAACAAACTCATACAGAACAATTTTAGTTTTTCCAAACAAAACTGTTTCAGCAGACCTGCTATCGGTCAAACATTTTAATAAATTCTACATAGATCCAAATCATGTTCTGTAAATTTTGTAATAAACTAGACACATAGGGCTACCCACACAAACATTTTCAGCTTAAAATATCCAGCCAATCGGTACAGTGTATTTGTAAAAGTTCGGTCATAAATGCAGATTTTCTGAAACAACATTACAAATCTACCTTCTATGTAATTATGCAACCAACCTGATCAATCGAGCCATAATTCATTCACCTACAACGGAAAAAACATATGCAGCAGAACATACATATAACTAACTGAGCTCAGCTCAGACCAGATGCGCCAGAAAGGAGCCCAACACTCCCCAATTAAATAGCATATACAGATAATTCAGAGTTATTCAATATTCAGATACATGATCCTATCATGTTTCCAGAACTATATGAATATATGCAATCTACTCCTACAGAGCCGGTAATCTACTATGCTCTAATGACCATACCGTCATGAGCATCCAAATCAACATTTGTTCTTGCTGCTGCTGCTACTACCAACCCACTAAGCTGACCATACCTCATATGGTACGAATCAGAATTTCCTGAAAATGGTGATTGTAAGGGTGAGTCCTCGAAATGTACTCAGTAAGGGCAGTGGTAGTGGTACTAAATGAAATCCTGCAAAAACATAGTTAGCGAAGAGCGTTAGCCCTGCACAAAAGGTTAGCACAGTTGTATCGCACACAGAGGTGTTGTCGTGTAGTTTGTGCACAACATATCTGATTTTCACATGTGTGTCCCACAGGGCAATGTCACGAATAAATTCCTGCATAAAATAGGTTAGGGCATTCCATACAGATAACACACAGAATACACATAGCATACAAACATACATACATAAATCTCATTACCCCGCAGGAACACGTTGCCAGATTCCCTGCAGACAAAAGCAGAACAGATACAGATATATCGCACAGAAGTGAACAGAATTGGCAGCCCCCAAGGCCCCCTACAGAAGGGTGCACTTGGGGAGAACAGATATATACAGAACAGAAGGCATGGTACCAGCCAGGGCCTAGGACCCTTAACAGAAAAGCCGCTAAGAACAGAACAGACAGAACACATATGTCTTCGCGTCACAGAATGCCGATCAAAGATCAAGGCATTATAGATTCTCATCTCTGATCACAAAGTGATGCAGAAATCCTCCAATCGGATGATTGGGTCCACAAAACTCCATATCTGCAGACCATTATCCCTACTACGTAACTAGCGCCGGGGGTCACTGGGCCCCACCCTCGACCTGGGTACTAGTCCTAACTTAACATATATACATACCGATAAACCAGAGTGCATATCAGAAAAGTTAAACCCTTACCTGAGCAACGCAAAGCAGAACAAAATTTCCCCGAAAGTTCCACAAAATCTAACATTTCCTGAATTCCTATTCAAGCCACAACACATACTAATTATTCACATATCCAACACATAATTATTTTCTATGTTCCAATACTTATCTTTCTAACACTTATCAATTTCCATAAATTTGTCACTTTATCCAAAAGTGCCCAAACTTTCACACAATCTTCCATAAACAGCCTTATATCCTTAAACACCCTTTACCCACCATAAAATATCCAATAACTCATTTTTTCCCAACCTTTTCCCTTACTTCCAAATCAGCCCACATACTAAAAATTAGCACAACTCCACCCAACATTCATATAACTTCATTAATAGTGGGAAGCCTCATGTATCTAACAAGAACCAGACATTTTATTATGTACTATGTGTGCTTAATGAGCATATACATGTCAAAGCCAACACAATTACATCTTCAGCTGGGAAAAAGGATACTGAGGTACTTGAAAGGAACAAAGAACTTAAGAATACAATACAAGAGAGCTGGAGAGGAAGGTCTCCAAGCTTATACAGATAGTGATTATGCAGGGGATTTGGATGACAGAAAGAGTACAAGTGGCTACCTGTTCAACTATAGCTCTGGAGCAGTGGCTTGGAGTTCAAAAAAACAGCCCATAGTGACTCTCTCTACTACTGAAGCAGAGTTTGTAGATGCGGCAATGAGTGCATGTCATGCAATTTGGTTGAAGAGAGTACTCCAAGAGGTGAAACAGGAAGAAGTAGGGTGTGTCTACATCAAATGTGATAATAGCTCAGCCTTGAAACTTTCAAAGAATGCAGTGATGCATGGAAGATGTAAACACATAGATGTTCGGTTTCATTTCCTCAGGAATCTGACTAGAGAAGGAGAGATTGAGTTGGAATTTTGCAGAAGTTAAGAACAAGTAACAGACTTGTTCACAAAGCCATTGAAGGTAGAAGCATTTTTTAAACTAAGAAGTCTGATGGGTATGAAGCACGTCAAGGAGTAAACCAACTGTAAATACAGTGTGGTTTAAGGGAAGGAATGTTGGAATTGCTTGAGTTTGAGTTGGTTTCAAGTTGTTTTAATAAGTTACTTGTTATACAAGTCAGCTTGCCTCTTAAAGGCTTAGTATTATCTTAGGAAGTCTAATCCTTTCAGGTTTCTACTTACTGCTAATAGTTTAGTTTCATTCAAGTAAGGACTCTATCTTTGCTTTGTACTACTTAAGCATCTCGGTTAATGATAAACACAGACTTGGAGATATAATTCTAAAGTTCTCTAGTGCTAGTAATCTTTACAAGCATTCCAGCCATCACTCCAATGGTTCAAGCAAGAGTGCCGAAGTCGCGCCCGAGCCTCCCAACCACCGCCGACCTCTCCCCCGGCCAACTCCGTCTCCAACGTCGCACCAATTCCGGCCGAAACGACCAACATCTGCCTTGAAACCGTGCCACCGACCTGCCGGCTCACCTCTTCGATCTGGCGCCGTTCCAGTTGTTCTCCACTTCACTTAGCTGGTCTCCCGATCCCGATCCCGCAAACCAGCAGACCCGTCGTCGCCGAGCCGTTCGCGATCTACCTCAACAACTCCCAGTCTTTTTCTTTCTTTCTTTTTTATTTTTTATTTTTATTTTTATTTTGTTTATTTAATTTGTTAAAACCCAATAATGACCCATGTTTCCCCTCATCTTATTTATGTTTGTCACTTTAGTCACTAATTTTCTGTTTTTGTCTTCTTTCAGGTCCTAAAAGAAGGTTCTAGCTTTGTTTTCTCACAATTATGCCACTAACAGATTTGCAATTTTTATTTCTTTTAATTGTGTGGAGTCTTATCTGAGAAATGTGGTCAGTCTTCTTCATATTAATTTGTCTTGGTCAGTTTCCAAAGTAAAGTTAGTTTCCTTTATCCCCTATTAACGTCAGTCACTAACGTTTTCGTTTTGATATTTGCAGTTTGGCTCAGTTCAGGAGCTGCATGGAAAAAAATTTCCAGAAATTTTTTAAATTTTAAATTATCAAAATTACTATAATGTCCAATTAAGTCAATTTAAAAAAGATATGCATATAAATTAAAGTTTTGGTAAAATTGTCAAATCAATGAATTGTTAAATTTTTGTCTCCCTATATTTCTTGAAAAATGCAATTTCTAGAAAAAAATTTCCCACTTGGCTCTGAACTGACTCTTTATCAAGTTTTTTGCAAATTTATGTCATTACGTTTAAGCCATTGACATTACTTTTTCATTATTTCTTTATTTCATGTGTCAATATTTGTATGTTTTTCCATCCTAATTAATTTTGTGCTCATCATCATATCTAATCACCATTGATTAAAAAAAAAAAAAAACATTTCATTAACTTGTAGAGATTGTTTGTTCCTCAACCTACCAGACAAACATTAGAAAGACAAAAACCCCATCGAAGTATGAAGACAACTCGACTGTCTCCAACATTTTTGCAATTTGACCGCCACTTCAAAGAGCACATCAAGGCAAGAACATCGTCCTCAACTTCCAGACAATTCGACCGCCACAACAAATCGACACATTCCAAGCACTTCGACCGTCACTTCGCCGACTCGACAAGTAAGCACTCTAACTCATGTTCTCTCAGTTGTACGGGAGCGAACTACGTGAGCTTTGATCCCGACTCAAATGGGTACGTAGGCAGCTTGGTAGTCCGTAACCCAAGCGCAAGTCCAATTAATTGATCATTTTGCATATTAAGTTACGGGAATCAGCTTTTATCTTGTTTTAAAAACTATTTTTAGACGAGTTGGATGTCTAACTCCTTCTTAACTCGTATCCAATTTCCGGACCTAAAATCTCTGATTTTTTCACAAAAAATGCCTTTTCCCAAAATTTGGAGTCAAAAATAGGTTTTCCTTGATTTTTTCACATTTTAAAAAATAAGGTGGCGACTCCTTCGATTTTCCCCAAAATTAGAGAAAAAGCCCTCAATGAGCGGTTCTCCCACTCACACCTGCCTGACGGAGAGGACAACGACGATTGGGAAGGCGATTGAAACTCTCCCAACCACCAACATCACAACAAGCAACGCATGCCTACCACGGAGATGCCACCCCGGAAACCATGTGAAACGACAGAGCTGGTGGCAACAGGGAACCACTTCGGCGTTCAGCAACTCATAGACAAGGGCAAGTCCTAGGAGAGCCATGCGACGCCCTGGAGAAGAAGCTCGGGTTTGTCGGGGAGAGTTAATTAGGCGTGGAGAATGGTCCAAAAAACAGCACAAACAGCGAAGCCGGACTCACTATGGCTTGGAGACGAAGCCGTCGTTCCCCGTTGCTGCGTCGGAAACACAAACAACGGGATCAACGTAAATGGATGCAAGGCAGTGACCTGAGAACATCTAGATCGATGCCGGCAAGTTTCCGCATGAAGCAGAAAAAAATAATCCCACCGCCAGCGGATGGGAGCGCCGAAGAAACAATTACATGTTTTTTTTCCTTTATGTTTATTGTTCAGTTCCATATTAATAGAATGTTCCTAATATTCCCCAAGTCTAATGTACGTACTCCTTTACAAATTGGGGGTAAATACAATAACGGTCCTAAAAGTTTTCAAGTTTTATTGAAAGAGTCTTATAACTTATGATTAGAACAAGTAAGTCCTAAAACTTAACTTGAGTTTCTCAACTAAGTCCTAAAACTTATGGGAATCTACTCACAAAGTTCTAATCCCGAAAGCAACCACTAAAGTTTTTAACAAAGTACACATCGGTCCTTTACATTCTCAAGTGTTTGTTTTATCCATGAATTTGGCTCTCATGCCACTTTTGAAGCCAGGTAATATTAATTAATAATGATTAAAGTGAAGGATTAATTGTAGAAGACTTATATTACAACATTAAACCACACAACTGATATAAAAATTCAAACTTACAGTAATCTGGTGAGTATCAGATGCTCACAATAATTCAAATGCAAACAAAGTCTGTTGGATGTGCACACGAACACACCAAGTTTCCAACAACTACACTCGTTCAAAGCAAATTATAAATAATATTGTATACTAGAAAGACATTCAACACATGAACTTAAAGGAGCAGAGAGAGAGATATGCAAGTAGGAAATTGATGGATCCCTCCTCTTTTGTTCCAGCCTTCTATTTATAGAGTTGAGAGCTCTTGGTTAGCTCCAAGCTTTTCTTTGGTGCAATCCTTGTTGTCACTCAATAATATTTTTTTTGCTGGCATAAGATGCTCTTGCGCTCACCAATGGCTAGTGGACAAATACTTTTTCTGATGGAATAATTCTTTTTCCACCTTTAACTTTAGATTTCTTCACATGGCATGGTAGGTGACATTGCTTTTTTCACATGGTATGTCCCACACCATGATTTCATTTAGAGGAGGCTGGTCCTCCTTGGTTGGGTTCTTTGGACAGTTGTTCCTGGGCAGATTTGAAAGCTAATTTCATTAGCTTATCTTTCATCTCTTTAAGAGGGATGTCTGCTAATTCAGATCTCGAATAGAACTTCCCAAACATTGAATCGATATTTTATTCATCAAGAGCTTCATACATGCCAATTATTTTGAGTGTGATATTTTCTATGACATAAGAATTAATCACACATTTGTCCCACCAATGGAAAACTCATACCTTCTCGAGAACAGGGACATATTGCTCTTGATCCACCTCATAATGCCACTGGACAATCCAAGGAATTCGATAGATGACCAGGAAATAGAATTCTGTGTAGGGGATGGTTTTTCTCTGAGACTTTTGTTTGTTAAACTCAACAAACTTGTCATAAGATTCCTTGAAAGCTTCTGGGAACTGTTCGAAGACTAGCCCTTTCTTTGCAAACCAATGGTGAAACCAGTTTGTGAATTTCTTTCGGTTTGTCTTAAAAAGAATCATCCAGGAGTGCCTGTTATCTGAATTTTGGATATTAAAGATTTCATCCCAGCCCTGGATATAGTCCTAATAAGAATAGGCATGGTCAATATATCTTTTATACAGGAATCTTCTTCTGGAATGAGGTGTTCCCTATTCTTCTGGCGTTCATACCTTATAGATACCTAGCTTTGAAATTCCAACTTCCTGGAAGTACTTCCCTTCTGGAGATTTGGTATTTCCTTATTTGTGTTCTATTTCCACAGAGACCGTTTCTTGGAGTATCAACGCAAAATACTCATATTTTCTGAGGGAATTATATTCCCATACAGGGTGCATGTGCCTAGGACAATACTTTCTTGCCATCTCTGGAGGAGTCATGGTCCTCAAATCATTGTTTTCTACTGGAAGAAGAAGTTCTCTTTCCATTTCTCTTTTTTCTCGAGGGATCCCTAGAGAATAGAGGGTGATTTGTTGGGTTTTTGCGGTAACCCTAGTAACCAAGGTTCCTTCAAAATATGTTTTGGAATTATTGCAGTATTCATGAGGATATGGATAAGGAAACTTTCGTCCTCTTTTTGCTTCCTTGGGAGAGAATAATTCTTTTGGAGGATGCTCTTCTGTCCTCTTGATACTTTGTGAGGATTCTCCTCTTTCAATTTTTATTTTCTGGCCAGTGGCTAGTTCATAAAAATTCTCTTGTTCTGACTCTTGGCCTTCTATTTGCATGAAGGGTGCAAACTGACTTTCTCCTTCAGAAAAATGAATTTCTAGGTCTATAGGATCATTCATATGGAACATTGTTTCTAATAGATCTAGATTGTTGATCTCTTTCATCATTCTCTTGATTTCTTCTTTAGCTGATTCATGTTTCCCCATGAATCCCCTGTAAAAATTCTCGGGTGAGAAAGTCTGGTAATGAATTCTTTTCTCCATCAATATGCTCAATATCGAAATCGAAGACAGCTAAAATAGATTGTCATCTTGCAAATATTTATTTTGATGCAAGATTTTTAACATTTTTTAGAAGAACACTTTTAGATGTTTTGCAATCAGTTCTAATTAAAAAAAATGATTTAGAAGGTCTTCTTCAAACTTTGTAACACAAAGAAATATTACCAAAATTTCTTTTTTTATTGTGGCATAATTTTGTTGAGCCTCGTTCCATATTCCTGATATGAATCTTACCAGCTTTTCTTTGTTATCCACATTTTGTTTTAATATTCCTCCATAGCCAATTTCACTTGCATATGTTTCAATGATTTTGAATGCTTCTGGGATAGGAATTGTGGTGCATGAGATTTCTTTGATTTTTCTTTTTACAAGTCTAATAGCTTGTGTTTGTTCTTTTCCTCATTCTAGAGGATTTTTCTTTAGTCTGTCAAATAAATGTTTACAATCTTTAGTCATGTCTTTGTAGAATTCAGAAACAGAATTAAGGTTTCCTAAAAACCTTTGTAATTGTTTTTTATCTTTAATTTCATCAAGAAATTTTTCTGTAAATTTTATTGATCTGTCAATCGGTTTTATGGTGCCTCTATATATCATATGTCCAAGGAAACAAACATTTGTCTAGAATAATTCTTTTTTTTTTTTGCTGAGACTACCAATCCTGCTTCTTCTACTATTTTCATGAACTTATGCAAATGTTTCGAGTGTTGATCAATTGACTGAGAAAATACCAGCACATCATCAATATAAACAATGGTAAAAGAGCTATAAGGATTAAAGATTTCATTCATAATTTTTTAAAATTCCAAGGGTACGTTTTTTAATCCAAATGACATAACATTCTATTCATAATGACAAAAAAAAACGTTAAATCATGTTTTATACTTATCATTTTCTGCAATTTAGATTTGCCAATATCCTGACTTCATGTCAAATTTTGAAAATACAGTGACATTATATAATCTTGAAAAAATGTATTTCTTATTAGGTATTGCGTACCTAATCCATTTTAGAACTTTATTTAACGGTTTGTAATTAATTACTAATCTTGGGACTCCTCTTTCTATTTCTGAATTCTTGTTTACATAGAAAGCTGAACAACTTCATGGTGAAGAGTTTTTTCTTATTAATCATTTATCGAGAAGGTCCTGGATTTCCTTTTTACAGTGAATTGTTAATTCTTTATTCATTTGAATGACTCTTGATTTGGTAGAGATATTTCTTTCTTCAAATTCTACCTGTAGACTAACGATATGTTTCTTTCTCTCCAAAAATGCGTTGGGGAGTCTTTATTTTTTCTTCAACATTTTTATGTCTAATATCTTCTTGGAGACTCATTAGTGTTTCTTGTTTGTTGGTCAAGCTAGTAGTAAGCTCTTCTAGTAAACTAGTTCGAAGAGATTCTGCAAATTTAAAAGTTATTTTTCTTCCAAACTTCTTAGTAATCAACTCATCATTGTCAACTTTGTAAAGCATGATGGTACTAAGAAAACGTGTTCCTAATATTAAATCATGATTCATTTGGGCAAGCACAGTGAAGTGTTGTGAGATACAAGTTTCATCATTGCAGACATCTGCATGAGTCAATTTAAATCTCATTGACATTATTTGTTTCTTAGCTGTTGTTATATACCCAAAAGTTTTTTTTCTAAATATTTATAAGAAATTAATCTTTCTTTGATCACATTTCTATCTACGTCTGACTCAATTAGTGCAACAGTTGTAATTTCGAATTGTTTATCTACTCGTAGAGTGATTAAACTTGTGTTTCTTTGGTTCTGTATGTATTCAATTTCATTGATTTGGAGTGGTCTATTTTGTGAAGAAGTTTTAGGTGCTTCTTATTCTACAAGTATTTCTTCTTTATCATTTTTCTTTTGTTTTTCCTTAAAATCATGTTCGTTTAGGTCTTCAATAACATTTCCCTCTTCTTGGGAACGTGTTTCCCAACCTTAGAATTCTAGGATCTCAATCCTTTTTTTTAGATTTTTTTACTTCACTCTTTACTTGGTGAAGATCTACTTTTAGTTCTTTGACCATTGGTTCTCTATAGTTTACTTGAACCTGGTCGACTATTTTAAACATTTCATTAAAACTGTAAACCTGAGATTTATTTATTTCTTCTTTTCCCACTTAGGGTGATCTCGTTCTTGGCTATTTATTTATTTTCTAAATACCTTTAAAGTATTTCTTTTTTCGTATCTCGATCTTCTATATTTTTTGCAATTTCTAGCACTCTTTCATCTTCTTCGGTTATTGTATTTATTTAAAGCATATTTAGTTCTAATTTTCCAAATGTCTTTTGGATGTCACATGAATCACATTGACATTTTGAACCACAATTTTCATCTAATTCTTGGCTTGACTCGCTGCTTGAGTCTAGCTCATTAAGCTCATTTGAACTTTATGAATCATTGGATATTTCTTCGAAGTCTTCTCTAGAATCACTATTCAGCATAATTTGCATAAGACTTTGTTTTAAGCCTTCATCGATTTGTAGAGAGTTTATTTTCTGCTTAGTTTTACATTTGTTCTGAAAGTGACCTAGCTTCCCACATTTCTAACAAATCGGTTCAGATATGTTCTTTCTAAATTTTCTATCAAATTTTCTTTCCCTAATTTTTTTGTACCTCGTAGGCCTTTCTTTCATTTTTTCATATCTTCTTCCCCTAGAATTTTTATAGGGTTTGTTTCTTTTATATATCTTGTGTTCTTTTTCTAGATCTTGAAGACTGTATCCATATTGGGAGCAAAAACTCTCACCCTCGAGCCTTCCCTTTTTAATTTGTTTTTTCCATTTAAGCTCATGACACATTTTGAGGCAAATTTCTTTAATTTCTGAAAATATTTGACCATAAGTATAATTTTCTATATCCAAATTTCATTGATCTTTTTCTCTCATATGGTCAATAACTAACTGTCCAAAGTGTCTTGGTAATCCTTAGATAATTTTTTCTTTCCAAATTATGGAATTGCAATCCTCTCGTTCATATACCCTTGAGAGGAAAACATCTTTGTACCATTCTAGATCTGATAAAATTTTACATTTTAAGTTGAACAACAGTTTTCCATTTAATTTTTGTTTATCTTCTCCTGTTCCTATGAAATGTAGGTAAACTGTTAATATTAAAGTGTTAACTGCATCAGATTCTATTGTTCTTACAGTTTCATTTCCTTGTGATATTTCTATTTCTTTTGCAACATTTCTAACTTCCTATCTTGCTTGTTTTGAAAGACATTTATCCCACCAATTTCTTAATTATCCAGTAAATCTTGAGATTATCATATCCGTAATTTGTTGATCAGTTGTTCCTCTGTGCATGCTTTTAACAGCTATCTCATACATAATCATATGGTGAATTATCTGGGATATTTGGTATTCTGAAAGATCATCAATATTTTATTCTCTTATTTCATCTACTCTATAAGTAGCAAACGAATTAGGTTGCCAATAATTGGTGTGCCTAATGTCTACTGGGGATGGTTTACTAGTGTGTGGATGTGAAACATTCCAAACTTTTGATGATTCACCTCTTT
Source organism: Daphne laureola (assembly GCA_038382905.1). Classification (NCBI taxonomy): domain Eukaryota; kingdom Viridiplantae; phylum Streptophyta; class Magnoliopsida; order Malvales; family Thymelaeaceae; genus Daphne; species Daphne laureola. Next base: position 11,319 of record JBBYHH010445400.1, read on the forward strand.
CCATTTTAATTTTATTAATCTCAAAATTTTTGTAAGAGAACCGACTTTCTTCTTGGGATAGTTTCTCTGTAATGACATTGAGTTGGGGGCCCTTCTGTTTTTCTTTCATAGTCGCTTTCCTACTTTTTTGGTCCATTCTTTTC
>JBBYHH010445511.1:0-11461 GCA_038382905.1 Daphne laureola
ACATCCCAAATGTTAGAGTAAAATTGTTAGGGTTAAAACATTTATGATATAATTAGGTGATTTCTCCGTGAATTTAACAAAAAATTAAATGGAATTAACTATTGAGGGGGTAGTTGAAGTTTTACAGTACCTTAGGGGGTTTTCTGAAGGTTTCTTAAAACCGAGAGGGAAACTGAAGGATTCACCTAACCTCAGAGGGGTTTTTGTAAGTTACCCAAAAAAAAAGTTATAAATAAAAAAATAAAGGTAATTATCCAAAAAAAATCCTCTTTGTCATTGTATTTTCAGAATTCTCAGAAAAATCCCTTGAGATTTGAGAAAACCTACAAAATTCCTCTTTGATTGTTAAATTATTGCATTTGACCGTTAATTTTTCTGGGAAAATGCTCTTACCATAACCCTCACAATCTTACCCCAATTATTTCACACTTCACAGATTTATCCCCTCTCACCCATTCCCAGTCGACAAAGGCGCTAAAATCGATCAGATACCTTCGATTTTGTTGAGCTGGAGATGGATGAGAGGGAGCAAATTTATGAAGTGTGAAATTATTGGAATAAGATTGTGATAGTTAATTTTTTTTGGGTATATAAGAGCATTTTTCCAGAAAAATTAACGGTCAAATGCAGCAACTTAACGATTAAAGAGAAATTTTGTAAATTTTCTCAAACCTCAGGAGTTTTTTTTAGAATTCTAAAAATATGGGAGGCAAAGTGAAGATTATGAAAAACCTCAAGAATTTTTTTTTATAATTACCAAAAAATAAATCATGGTCTTCATTTTGCTGGGAATGCTCCACAGACATTGATCTATAATTTGCGTTCGAACTATTTGATTTTATATACTCTTGCTTTACTCCATTAATTAATTCATTTATTTTGACTATTTCACAATATTTATTCTATAATTTTATTTATGAATATTTAGATATGTAAACATATCATAATTTAAAATATAAATTTTTTAAACAGATTTTTTTTTAAAAAAAAAATTCCACTATTTATCTTTATAAAAATCTGAATCAAATATTGAATCTTGAAATATGAAAGTCAAATAAATTAATTAATGAAAAACAAATAGAGTATTAAAATATTAAAGAAATAAAATATAAATTAAATGCCGAAAACGAAAAGCACCATTAATATGTTCAAGTTGGTAGGCTGGAATATTTCTATGACATATTCTGCATGTTATGAGTCAACAGCCATACTGTATCTGCATCAAGAAATAACCCCGTCCTGTGCTATACATTTCATCATGATTTTGTTTAGCAGACTACAATTCTTTCAATTCTTTACATTTCATCAGGATTTTGTTTACCTGTACTTTGCCTTAGGTGACCATTTCCCAGGAGATGGATCCTGGATTCTCTCTGCAACCTGCATAAACAGTAAGATATTCAATATTCGGGTCCGACCTCTTCACTTTAGTTTCATGTTGAACACATCTTCTGTTTAGTACCTCACTATGGTCCGTTTGGGAATAGTTGTGTAGCGTTTTAGATAAATTTTTCAACTTTCAAGATCAAACAGCTACAACTAAACACTAAAAACTGCCCGTTCAAACGCTACTTTAAAAAGTTGTTGCCAAACACATCCTATATAATTGTAGCATTTGCACATTCCAATAAAAGTTTATAAGAGGAACAACTTACCATTAATTAATAGCACCTGCTGAGAAACATTGGCTTTAAGCAATGCAAATGGCTTGACAAGTAAATGAAGAAAGTCCCTTTTCCTTTCCACACAAATCATCAAAATCAGATGCACAAAAAGATTTTCAAGTCAAGAAAAGAGATCCCATTTTACTTATCACACAGGAAGCAGAATGCTAGGAAGATGAGGGACATGGATGGACCTTAATATAGAGTGAAGCCATCATCGTAACAGACATGGCATCCATGTTGACATGGTGGAGCATTCTCATCATACTCTTGACAGCAGCTCCATCTTCTCTTCCAGTTTATGTCATTCCATCTGTAGACGATTACCCCAGAACGGTCAGACCACTCCGCGTCAATGCCCTGGTGCGGAGGAGCGAATGCGAATAATCCCTTCTCTCCTGCAGAGACCAGAATAAGCAACCCAATACCATATAATCTATACTTTGTTCATACTCACAGTAACAAGGCATGAGTTAGCAACAGAAGTGTTGAGCAAAAGCAACATACCTTAAAAATACAACAAACCACACAATATATTTATCTAAAAGTGCTTGCCTTTGCAAAGGTAAAAAAGAGAACTTGTATGGGTAGCAGTTCTGATGTTGAAATCGAATTAGCATCTCTTTAAATTTCTAGTTTTTTAAATGCATCAAGTCCATAAAATGGTCACTTTTAGTCTCAAATTGTTGAGCTTTCTTATGTTCTCTAACTATATACTTCCTCAGTCCCCGAAAATTGTTCCGTTTCATTTTCGATTCTACGGTTGACTCGAAATATTATTAGAAAGATTTCATTAAAAAATTTCAAAAAAATGTATTTAGAAACTACAAACATTAATATATAATGTACATTTAAAATATTTGACTTCACATACTCCCTTCGTACCTCATTAATTAATCCATTTGTTTTTCATGTTTTAAGATTCAATGTATGACTCAAATTTTTATAAAGATCAATAGTGAAAATAAATTTGGAAAAAAAAAACAAAACTATTTATAAACTTTATATTTCAAATTATGAATGCATATAAATTATTTCACTTTACATGTCTGAACTTTTATAAATAAAATCATAGATTAAGTACTGTAAAACAACTAAAACAAATTGATCAATTAATGGAATACACATGGAGTATTAAAGAGTTGAAGAAATAAAATTATAAATTAAATGCTGAAAAAGAAACGCATCATTTTTGTAGGACGGATCAGTTGTTTCTAATTTATCCTTCATCCTTTTCTTTTTTTTTTTATTGAAAAAGAAAAGGTAAATGTAGTAGTGGTTGTAGCTTCATCTTATCACTACTTTAGAGTAAATTAACATAAAGATAAGCAATTCAGCAGCAAGTAAACAACTTTTGATTAGAACAGCCAAAGTTGATAGCTCCAATATCAAAAGGTAGCAAAATTGAAACCTAATTGAGCTTTGTAATGATGAAGAGCAGAAAGCAAATACCAGTGGTGTGGCCATGGAAGGAGCAGGCGTTTGGAGAATTATCCTTGTCCTGGTAAATAGTGTTGCATCTCAAGCATCTTTTTTGTGGCTGTGAAGAATTTGCCGAGTTGTTTCTCTTTTCGCTGCTCGCCGTCGCCGGACGGAACTTGGATTTCACATCGTTCCGGGGATTCAGCAGCATCAACGGCGGCGGAGGCAGCCCCACCCCGAATCTCGATGACAGAACAACCGTCGTCTCCATCCCTGCAGTCGATACAGAAGACTCGCCCTCTCTTCTACTTGCCTTCAAAAGTTTCCCCCATTTCTATAATTGTGGACGAAGTAGTAGCAAATTAGTTTGTGGTGACAGTTTCGCCACAAAGATTGTAGTAACATTTTTTTTATTGATTTCGCAATATTTAATTTATAATTTATTTTTATAAAATTATAGATATTTAAAATTAAATAATTCATATGTTTTTTATAATTTAAAATTTATTTATTTTAGATATATATATTTTTTATTTTTTTTCCACTCTTTATCTTACTTAAATTTTGAGTTAAACATTACAACTTGAAATAGTAAAAGAAATGTTTCAATCTTTGTGAGATAGAGGAAGTATATTTAGAAAAATTAGATTTCAAATTATGATATAAATATGAAATATTTAATATCCAGAGCCATAAAATTCATGAAAAAAATCATAGAATAAATATTATGAAGCTGTCAAAACAAATGGTTCAACTTTTGGCGGACGAAGCGAGTATAATTTTTAAAACATACTCACTCACTCCGTCCCCAAATAAATAATATATTTCTTTTGATACTCGAATTAAAAAATGTAGGGAAAAAAAACTTTTGGTCAAAAATACCCTCATCATTAGTACTCACCCCTCCTAAAATAATTTTGATAACAAATTAAAGTAATAGATGGTAGAATATTATGGGTACTTGAGTAAACCAACTCAACTAAAATTTCTAAAAAGAGAAATGTACTAATTTTTTTGTGAAATTCCAAAATGGAATACACATCATTTATTTGAGGATGGAGTGAGTATTTTTTGTTTTTAATGATTTTTTTCACTATTTATCTGAATAAATATTTGAGTCAAACATTGAATTTTAAAACATGAAAGTCAAATATTTATATTAATTAAATTAAATGAGTATGATTTAAGCATATTTTATACTATCTACAGTCATTTATGTTTTTTTCCTTCTATTTGTATCTTTTTATGTGTTTAATTAAATTCATGTGTTTAATTGTATTAGTATATACTCCATTCGTTTATAAATAATGTTTTATTTTATGTGATAGTGAAAATTAAGGTGTATATATGATTTTATATAGGGTATGTTCACTTAACCGAGGCTTTCTCACATCATGATATTAACTATTTTGCAATTACCTCTTTACCCCTTACTTATCACTCAATCCCAAACTGGTGGCTAACCCATATTCCCATTTCTTTTTCCCAACTCATCCCCCGCTAGTAAAAAGTTGACACATGGCCCATATTACCCCACTTGTTTTATATTTACAATTTGTCGACAATAAAAGTATTACTCCCTCTTTGTTAAAAAAAAAGTACTACTCCCTCTTTCCCTCTTTGTTAAAAAAAAAGTACTACTCCCTTTATTTCATTTTGTTTGATACATTTAATTTTTAGGTCAATTTTGATCTAAATTTTTAAAAATATATCTATTAGAAAAATTATAAAAATTACATTTAGAATTTACATGTTGTAAATATTTTAAATATTCTTTTAAAATTTTTGTAACAAACATCTTTTTAAAGAATTTAGATCAAATTATGACTCAAAAGTCAATGTAACAAAGAAAGTGGAACGAAAGGAGTATATCTGTCCTTAAAAAATATTGCATTTAGTTTTTAGCATTTTATTTCAGATTTTATTTCCTTAACATTTTAATATGTAAATTTAAATATTTTAAATGTAAATTATAGATTAGTGTGTCTAGTTTTACTACTCCCTATGACCTTTATTAGTTGCACATATTTGACTTTTAAATTTATCTTTGATTTAAATTTTCACAATGAAAAATCTATTTAAATATTTAAAAAAAAATCAAAACTTTAAGAATTTATCTATATATACATGTTTTTTAATAATTTTCTAAAATTTATTCAATGTGAAAATTGGAATCAAATGCAATGTTAAAAGTCAAACATATGCAACTAATAAGAGACAGATGAAATATAATATAAATTTCTTAAAAATGTCTATTATTAAAATAAAAAAAATAATTTCTAGTATTTAATATACTAAAATTTGGGAAACTAAACTAAATAAAAATTACAAGAAAAAAATAAAAAAATAAAAAATTTATTTTATCAACCTCTCCGATACAAATTAAGTTGGAGGCAATAAATTTTAAACTTAGAAAACTACTAACAAGTAAATATTTATTTATTATAAATATTTTATGATTTATGTATTATAAATATTTTATGGGTTGAGAGAAAGTTATACGAATATAAAAAAAAAGATGATTTGTGAGAAAATTATAAACTTAAAACATGTTGGGCGGGTGGGGACATGTGTCAATTTTTGTTAGCGGAGGATGGAGTGAGGAAAGAAATTGGCTAGAAATAATTACAAATTGGTCAAATTCCATCATAGTTTCGTCAAAACCATGGTTAAGCGAACAGAGCCATAGTTTCACATAATAGTCACTGAATTGAGGTTACATAAAAAATAGATAAAGAAAAGTAAAGATAAAGCATATGTAGTTTGGTAATTTTGAAGAAGAGAAATTTTCATTAAAAAAAGTATATATTTTTTCAGAAATAATTTAAAATATATATATATATATATATATATATATGATTTTTTAGGGACGGATGGAATATATATATTTTTGTGTTTTTTTTTCTTCTTAAAATTATGTGTTTAATTGTGTAGGTATTTACTCCTTTAGTCTCTTAATTTTTGTAACATATTGATATGATATAAGGATTAAGAATGAAGGTGGATAGAAAGATTTTTTTTTTTTGGCAAAATTACCTTTTAGAGATAGATTATTGAGTGAGTATAGTGTAAGTGAAGTTAATGACTTCAAATCAGATAATAAAAATAAAAAAGGAGATGAGTGAGTGGAGTGATTTGAAAAAAATTGCTTAATAAAAACACGTTGCAAATATTTAAGGACGTAAAAAAAAGTGTTGCAAAAAAAAAAAAGGAACGGAAGAAGTATCATTTGGTATACGTAGTTTGGTCCACAAAAATAGTTATATGACAAATTTTAAATAGGAAAGTGTCCAAATTTATTATCTATAGAGTTTCTCTATTTCCTTATACATTACTCCCTCCGATCCAATTTTTTTTAAACACTTTCTTTTTTGACTTGTCCTTAAATTATTGAAACGTCTCTTATTTAAGTAAGTTTTTACTTGTAAAATTACCAAACTATCCTTAAACAAACATTTACCCACGTGATTTCCTGGAAAAATCTTGGCTTATCCGCTTGGATGTGTTACCCAAATTCTTTTAATGGAGTGCAAACGAAAGTGTTGGCAACGCGCTTACGTGAGTAGTTTTAGTGAATGAGTTTGTTTATTTCTTGGATAGCTATGTAATTTTTTATAGGATCTTATTTATAGTAATGATAAAATTTGTGTCAGATGCATTTATAATTGCATATACTCCCTCCATCAGTCGCTTAGTAATTCCATTTTATTATCTTTTAAATTACTCTGTGACACAAATTTTTACAGAAATAATATATTAACATATTGTGAATTTTTTTATTTTTGCAACTTTAAGAATTAGTGTATTCGTTACATATTTTTTAAAGGGTTTTGTTGCAAGTTATTATTTGTAAAAATTTGAGTAAAAAACAATGTTAAAAATAAAAAAGTGCAACTAATAAGAGATGAAGAAGACAATATTTTTTGTGAAGTAATGATTTTTTAATAATGTTCCATGTATTGGAGTTGTGATATAGACCGTCGGGGATGTAGAAAACATTTAAAGGGTTGTCGATTTAAATTTTTTCAAGAATGTTACATGTCTGATACAAAAATTATAGTAGCATTTTGTTTTGGTAAAATGATAAAAGAGAGAAGTTATTTGTATTTCAGTTCCTATTGATATTACGCCGTCCGTGTGAAATAAATTGTCACAACATCAAAAAGGATTTATCCTATATGAAATTGTCCTTTCATAATTGTGTTATATTTTTGTCTATTTTTACCCTTACAGATGCACTCAGTTTAAGAGTTCATGGAGTGTGTTGGTAGGGTTGAGAATGAGTTTGGAAATGAGTAGAGATGGAAGTTTATGTAAAATGAGCTAATGACCAAAGAAAACCTTAATCTATACTAAACAACTAAAAGTGACAACACGTTTGGGACATATGGAGTATTAATGTAATTTAAGTAGACAGAAAAGCAGACGAATGTAGAAAAAAAATTAATTTTAAAAACATAACATCTAAGCAATAAGTTGGACGAAATAAAAAATTGAAGAAAAAAAGTTATTTATTGAAAGAAATTTATATTTTGCATTATAAATTTAACGCGTGTTAGTGTTGTAAAACAGTTCTAAGATATAAACTATAAAAGCTAGAAACATGTATCACAAACTATTAGATGTCCATTAAAGTTTGTAAAGGGTTGACCCAATAATTTATATACCATGAATACAAATTAATAAGAAAATAGGGGTGTCCATAGGCACATATATAGATGCGACACTGCAGAACCGTTTGGTAACATATATTTGAAGTATGTGTAGCTATATTATGAATTTAAAAAGAATCGAGTTTCGAGATTTCGTAAAATTGTATCATTCCCTTGTTTTGGTTTTAACAATTAGAAAATTGAAGATTAGGAGTGGAGTAGTGAAATGTTTCGTGAAATTGTTAAGTGGTTTCGTAAGCAGACATATTTTGTCATATAGATTACGTTAATTAGTGTAAGAAAACTGCAAGTAAAAATATCTGAGAGTGTTTGGTTGAGGCATAAACACTTGAATTGCGTGTGAATTGTGTGTGAATTGTGTGTGAGTTGTGTCAAATGAAAAGACGACATTACAAGTGTCAATGAGGGTTGGTCGATTTAAGTAAACTAATTCACTACTAAGCATAGTTAGAGTATAAGCAGAACAAAGTAAACAGTTATGAATTTTGGTTGCATTTATCTAATAAAACCTATCTAGTCTAAAGCTTGTATGAATGTGTATTTAGAGATAAAATAGGAACAATCTGTTGTTCCCTAAGTTATTGTGTAGTTAATGTACTCTTCCTCTTAAATAATCATTAATTCTCATTCTATAATTATTTAAGCAACGATATCTGAATGTCCTAACTAATATCACTCTCGTCTGTAAGAACAAATCAAATCACAAAACCCTCCCCCGGTCTTGATACATAAACATTGAAGCAATATGAATTGATCCATAAAAGAAAGTACCAATTTTGTAGGGTTGTCATGTTCGTAAGGGATATTTAGGATTTAGGTACTACAGTTCATGAACAAGTTAAGAAGAGTATGAATGGTAGAACCCAATCTGTAGAGTAGGTGAAGATGAGGTTGATTCTCTAGGAAAAAGAGTTCAATAATGGAGGAGTTCCAATTAAATGTTTCTCATGAAGGTCGAAATATGGTGAAATTGCTAAACCTTCTGTTCTTCGTTACGCTGTCACCTTGTTGTGTTGTCGTTCCTCCAATTCGGTCTTGCTTATATATGCAAATAAAAGTGTATCTTTTGTTTTGAAATGTTTAACTCCATTATTATGTGGTTTTAAGTATTATGGAATGTCAAAATGTCATTCATCGAACGAATCAATTATATAATTTGTATGCATGATTGAAATTATTATCATGGCTATGACTATGAATGTCTATGAAGTTAACTAATGTACATGGCGAATTCATTGTAAAATATTGAGCAAAACGCTGGAATGAGCACTATGCATTACATTTTGTACCTTAAATATCATTTTATCGTAAAACTTTTGAGCATATTAAATTGAAATTTTATTCACTAAGTAATCAGCAGTTTTAAAAAGAACGGTTTTCAATGATTTCTCACGAGTTACACTAAACGCATGGTACACTTGTTTGCTACATTACTGAAAATTGTACCTATAAATAGAACAAACACATATATAATTGCATCTATCAATAGAGCGAACATATATCGGTGGTGAAGCGCGAGCGCATGATCGATTGAATTGAATAACCATACACGGAAATGCTTACCTGCATTTAATAACCATCCACGAAACTGAACAATATGGTAGGAACATTGATGGTCTAGCATGGAGGCAAACGAAATAGATGAAATAGAAGATAAGAATACAAGAGTGCAAATAAGGTCCTAGTTATTTGGTACTCTGTCATTCCGCATCCAACCCTAGTTACATAGCCATAACCGTAACTTTGAACATGTCCATCTAAACAGAAGAACTTAGGTAAAGGTTGCATTGTTTGACATTACCGGCACCACATAATACAGTTAATTAGTACAAGACAAAATATATAGCTGAAATAGACTAGGATAAATTTGAAATTCCGCAATCTCTTTCAAATTGGTGCACATCATTCTCTTACCAGAAGGATTAATATGCAATCCCCAAAGTCTTGAAGTAACAATCAGCACCAGGCTGGTAAAGGAAATTGTGCATAATTGTGTAAAACTTTTAGTAACAGAATGTAGCTTTAACATTTTAGAAAGTATCGTTTTCCTAGGCAGTAAGATTTAGCATTTTAGAAATTATGCCGTGACAGTATATCTGACGTGAAAAAATTAGATTATTCAATGCTATTGTTCATACCTCAATCAGTAGGTGCAAGCATTTGTCGAAGCTTTGTTTCTGTGAGATGGTTATGGAATGAGGTTGCTAGAGCACCTACATTCCTCTAGTGTCTCTATCTCCATCAGCCCTGGCAAGGGAGGCAAACCCAGTTGTTGCAGCAACATTATCTGCTTCTAGTCCACTTAACCTTGTGTCTGTTAGGATTAACATGTGAGGGTTTTCTTCCCTCATGAGAGTAGCTAGTTTCATGGAAAACGATGCTTCACCGGCACCACGATAATTCCAAATAACACAAGTTACAGTTAAATCATTCTGACTTGTATGAAGTCCCGTACAAGTAACATTTGTCTCCATAAAAGATTTTTGTAAGCCATTTTCAGAGACTGTCGCAGCATATGAATTGTTATGGAAGTGGGGCAGCCATGTCATTCCATACCTTGTACCGTAATGAGAAATTTGTTTCTGGCAAAGTAATAGGGTAGTCATCCTACACCTCCTATCAATCTTAAATCTCTTCACGTACACATCTGAGTGCCTAAAATAGTCAGTCCAAAATGTTGTTAGTCTTACCTCTTCGGTTGGAGCAGGCATCATTTCATGTGTTGCGTATAGAAGATGACCGAGTCTTGGTGGAAGAATCGGCTGATTTTGTATCCCAAGAGAAATGACAGTAGCATCAAGTGTGGTGACCCGTGACACAGAATTGAACTCGACAGTAAGCAGAGAACCGATGAAGTCCTCATGATCCGTATTGCACGGTAGTAGAAGCATAGCATGCCAACGGCGTGCAACCTCCACCTTATCAACCGGTCACTTAATCTCGTTTGCTCCATCAACAATAACCTGAAGGAGGTGAGGAAGGGAAAGAAATCCGTCGTGAAACCGGAAGAAAATGTTGAAACTGTGGATGCTGGAATCATAGATGGATAATATGGAGTTGACGATTGTTTCTTGTATCGATTATGGGAAGGATGAGGAAGTTGAACCCTGGGATGTGAGCTGGAAATCCATAATTGTGGCTGCGAGTTTAGAGTAGCTAGGGCTCTGTGTTTGTTTGATGGTGAGAGTTGTGTTGAAATTGGGGTATTTTACTGAGCAATAGGTTTACTATTTAGTGTACTGGGCTGTTCTTTTTAACTGATTCGTATAAAGTACTGGGCTGTTAAGAGCTAAGAGGACCAAAGTTGATTTATTAGCTACGTACTATTTGGGCTGAATTATCCATTATTGGTTTTATTTGTAATTGAGTTTATCTGTTATGGATCAGTGGATGACCAGACAATAAATGGCCTAGAGATAATGAAGTTAATAGGGGCAAAGTTGACGGAGTGAGTATTTTTCGAACCCCTTCATGGATATTAGCACAATATTATTTGATGTTGATTTATGTATGGCTTATTTATCATTTAGTCCCAAAAAATATGTTATATTGGCTAGTTTAGTACGTGAAATAAAATTCATTGTGACTGAGTCCGTGAACTATGCACTGTGAATGACTTTACCCATTTCACCGTCTCAATGTTAGTTGAAATGAGGGAAAATATAAATATTGGTTGTAGCAATTTTCTAATCTATGTATAAT
>JBBYHH010445622.1:0-11461 GCA_038382905.1 Daphne laureola
CTGATCTGTATATCTATATGCTTTATTTTTCTCGGGGAGTTCTTGCCCAACCAAGTGGGCGAGACTCCTTTCTGGTGTATCTGGGTTGAGCTGAGGTCAACATTATATATGTATATTATCTGATTACGTGATTTTCTGTAAAACTGTTAACGTGTCAGGAATTTAGCAAATAAATTTTTAGGGTCGGGTCGCTGGGAGCATCAATCAAGTTAAGTGTTCAGCATCACCGACCACCGCCCGCTTCCCCCGATATCCACTTCCGCATCCGCAAATAGACGCTTCCGCCGCACCGAGATCGGGGGTGGTGGTGACAACTTACCTCCCCGCATTTCTGGAATCCTTTGTTTCCCCCCCTGAGGTTTGACAAATTATACAAAATCCCTCCCGAGAGCTAACTTCCGTCAAATATTCTGTTAGATTTTAGGTTTAATACAAAAATTGAACCCTAACCTTTCATAATCCTAACAAATCTACCACACTTCTTCTAACCCTTTACAAAACCTCTAAACGTCATCATCGCCGTCGTACCTCTTCCCGGCCATCATCCTCTTGGTGTTATTGAAGGTCAGCTCAACGAGCATGGGCTTCAGCTCGACTCCAGTGATCTGGGTTTTAGAAATTTCTGATAATCTCAGCAGCAATCTCTGTATCTCATCGGATCTGATTCCGACGAAGGCGTTGAGCCGAGCGAAGGAGAAGATCTCAACAGCTCCGATGCAACGAAGGTTGCGCCAATGATCGCCGTAAGAGACGAAGGAGAAAGTGCTGTAGTTGTAACCCATATGCTTGTCGGCGATGGTTTTGGGGCGGTCGATGAGAATGACTTTTGTTGGTGGTGAAGCATTCCTGGGCCAGAGTGGAAGAGGAGACGACAACGGCGAGGCGGGAGCTGAAATGGAGGGAGAAAATGGGGCTGTGATTCTGAGAGAGGCGGTGGTAGAGGCGGTACACGGGAGGTTTGAAGAGGTGGAGGTTGTCGATTATTGAGAGTGACGACGGGCCTGGCGGGAGGTTTCTGCGGCGCGTGAGGTTGGAGAGGAGAAGGAAGAAGAGAAGGGAGAGTGATAAGTAAAAGTGAAATGAGTAAAAATGTTAGGGCACAATTGTTAGGGTTTAAAAGTTAGGAGTTTAATGATATCATTAAATATAAAATCTAACAGAATATTTGACGGAGGTTAGCTTTCAGGGGGATTTTGTATATTTTGTCAAACCTTAGTGAGGAAAATAAAGGATTCCAGAAATGTGGGGAGGTAAGTGAATAATATAACAAACCTCAGAGAGGTTTTTGATAATTTCTCTGTTTATTTTTCTTTATTGCATATTTTTTTAAATATTTTATGTACTTTTTTTTTGTTCTTTTATTTTATTTTGTTAACTTAAAATTTAAGCGGGTGTGTTTTAAATAGGCAGGAACAATTAGTTAATTAAATGTAGTAAATAAAAGTAGTAATTAAAATTAAAGAGTAATTGATTAAATAATTAAAAAAAATTTAAAAAAGAAAGAAAAAAAAAGAAAAAGAAAGGACGAAAATTTACCTGCTCCTCTTTTTCGCCGGTAGCAACCTCAACCCACGCAAAACCTGCTCCTTCTCATCAATCCATCAATCCTTGTTCACACTCCTTCATAATTAGCTATGCTCAATCCAACCTTGTGGCTATAAAAGGAGGGTGTTTATCATTCAAATGAGAGCTGGAAACAAAGAAAAAAGAAGAACTGCTGTAAGAAAAAGAAAGAAAGAAAAGAAGGAAATCGGACCTCACTTTTATCTCTCCCTTTCCCGAAGTTTTCTTCACCAAAACCATCCTCCGTCACCACCGTCAAGCCACGAAGAATCAAACAAGCTAAGCCCCGCCGCCGTAGGTGCCAAAACAGAGGAGGAAACCGTTTCGGACTCGGACACCGTATTCTCCCAACGGGAGCTCCGCTCACTTCGAGACCACCACCAAACGCCTCCCTAGCCTCCTCCGTACCGTCAAGCAGCATGTCGGCCGCCAGAATTCCTTCGACGCCGTGATCGCCGCTGCCGGAAAGGAGTTCCGGCGAAACCAGCGAAGAAGAAGGCTGGTGATCCTTAAATTGTTTTGGGAAAATTACAACTCAGGTTCCTTTTCCCTACACTTTCCTATTTGTGTTACTTAGACCCTCTATTATTCCTAAAGTTCATTCCTGCCACCAACTAAGTATAAAACCTTTTATTTTAGACACTAAAACTATACTTTTTAGTTAGTTCTTTTAAAATGTTTATTATTCTTTTTTTTAAGCATACTCACTTTTCCTTTAAAAGTTTTCTATTTTTATTTTCTTTTTGCAAACTTTATTTTTGTTTCTTTTTATTTATAGTTGTAAAAATTATATTTTTCGTACTTTGAGCTTTTATTGTGTTTATTTCTTTTCTTAAATTTATAGGGTTGAGAAAATTACTATATTTTATTTATAATCTTACAAAAGTAGTTTATAACCTTTACAAATTTTTATTTTCAACTTTTAATTTTTTTATAGTATTAAATATTCTTTTTCTCTGCTTAAAAATAGTTTCTTGTTCTTAAAAATTTGTGTTTGTGCCTAAAAGTCCTAAAACATTCTCGAACTTTCCTTTTCACCCAAACCTTACCTTGAACCATCGTAGGCCATTAGAAAATCATAAAAGCCCGCATTCTTTTTCCATAAATTTTACCGGTCCAGTACCGGTAAGCATTCACTTGCGGAATTATCTTTTATAATATTTCATTAAATTCTTATTACCGTTAGGTTCTCGATTTTGAGCATCGACTTCAACCGACGTTCCCGACCATCCTCGATCCATAGCCGACGCCTACTCCCGACTACATCCAAGTAAGGGGTAGTGTACGAGTTTTTCATTAAAGTTCTCTTTCGTGTTCGTAAATAAGATATCGAATAAACATTTGGTTTAATACACAAAGTAACGAACGGATAACCCGGATAGTGTAATATATTAATTTATTGATACCTTGAGTATAATTCTTAGTTATGTACTTTGAACTGCAACTTTAACTATGGTTGTATGTTTGATTATTGTACGGTGACTGTTATATACAAACGCTAGTATCATGCTAGGTCGTTACCTCAAATAAAATTCGTTAGTGTTATGCTAGGACCGTTAATTGAACTCCGCTAGTACCATATTAGGACCGAAGAGTTTAAATAAATCTAGTATCATGTATAGGCTCGAGGGACGTTAGTACCATGCTTAGGTCCGCAAAATGATAATGACATGTTGAAGATTTTCATACTTAGAACCATGAAACTTGTATAAAGCCAGTAGTTAAGTACTTAGGCGCGAAATCAACAGATAAAAGGTTTTATTAATCAATACACGAGATTGAGAAATGACGTAAGTAAATTTCAACTAACGAATAATTAATTGTCATGACATCATGCAAGTAACAAGCTATAAAGTTTAAAAGTAGAATGCCTAGGTCATGGCATCGCATTAAAGAACTAATAGAAATTTAGGTGACATGCATCATGAACGGTTGACACATTCAGTTATTGAATGATACGTGCATAATCATAAGAGATAAAATATGATTAGTTTAGACGCTGTTAAACATTTGGAGTTATGTGTGAAATGGGGCGCACATAACTTCAAGTGTTTAACGGGTTATGTATGCTTGCATGGCATACCGACCAAACAAGCATGACCTAACTTAGCATGTCATAACATAATGAATGGCATCGTTTTTCACTGAAGTATGCGTGGTATGGTCCGTACTTGCAGACCAAACATACACACTTCAAGTGATTAATGAGTAGGTACGAGGGAGTAGCGCGCAGACTACACTTCATGACCCATTTAGCGAAATGAATGGGGTATGAGTGAGTGGCGCACAGATCACACTTCATAACCCGACTGCCGTTAGTGTGAGGAGGGAAGTGGTTCAGGCCGGACGACCCGAACATATCATGGCGGACGTGCAGATCCGATCTATGTAGATTTTGGGCGCGCAGACCTGTTAGGTAGTCCTCTGGCTTCACAAGCTGGCGCGAAGACCAGACTTGTGAGGTGCAATCACGAGAAGCTCTTCCCCGGATGGGTATCTTCTGGGATGACTGTTAGCATCCCTAGTGGCTCTGCTGGTGAAACATTCCAATAGTGGGTGCTGTACACACCCACTATAGTCAGTTCAACGACATTTATTTGGTAATGATAATAAACAAATAGCTATTGCATCAGATATGTGACCAGTATTTATGAGAAATACTCATGATTTACTTTTCCGATACTTGAATAAATGGATTGTTGTTTATTAAGAAACTATGCTTAGTGTACATTATTTGTATACTTATTTATTTGAGGACGTACCAGAACCTTAGTAAAGGTCCTGATACACTCCTTCTTACTGAGCGTATGGATGCTCACCCCTTACAATTTCAGGTGAGTACTTTGATGAAGAGTACTATCCCGAACTCACTGAGCTGGAGTTGGGATATGAGTACTACGAGGAGGAGCAGACTTTGGGTGACGATGCGATGTAGTCGCTCGACATGGCTTGTTCTATATTTAGTTTGGGAACTTGTTTTATTTTTACTGCGCTATTACAAACTTATGTATTTATGACTTATTTTATCGTATGGTTTTTAGTAACGCTTTCATTTCTTACTTTGATAATTTATTCTTAAATTTTCCAAAAGTTTTTCCAAGTCTTCAAAGTTTCTATTTTTTCACAAAATTTGGGTTCTGAAAATGGGGGTATTACAAAGTGGTATCGGAGCCATGTCGTCGAGGAAAGCAACAATCTCACTCAGTAAGCTTTTCTTATATATGTTGTATTGTTTAGGATAGAGATCTTGCTCTGCCTTTAACTTCCATAATTGAGCATAAAATATTAGGTTAAGTAGAAACCAAAGTTTAATAACTTGAGCTTAAATTGAGTGCTTAAAAAGCTACACAAAGTAAGTTGAACAACTATATAATCGTTAAGGGACACCTAGATATAAAGTAGCTACTCTCCTTAAACTAACCTTTCCCCTTTAGGTTATGGATGATCTAGGTTTTCCCAATCCACCGCTACCACCACCAAGAGGACAAGGTCAACCACCTCGAGGGTGAGGACGTGGTAATTTCCACCCTAAGGGTAATCACGAGGAACACCCTGCGGTTGGAGATCAGAATGACCAGGTATGCCAAATAATGATTAGAATGGGGCAATTGATGGAACAACTGGTCCAAGAACCACCGGCACCTGCGAAGATACCCCAGAACAGATCATCTTATCTGATCAATTGATGGAACAACTAGAATGAGAGGCCCAATCAAAGCGGAGGAATGGGTCAGTGCCTCTGAGATGACCCTTAAGATGCTTCAAATACCACAAGAAGATTGGGTCGGCATTGCTTCCTTCAGCCTTACCCAACAGGCTTTGACTTGGTGGCAGGCCACCTAGGCTACTATTCCATTGACTGAGAATCTTTACATCTCTTGGGTGAATTTCGTTCGTGCCTTCTATGCCAGGTACTTTTCTGAGGCAATGAGGACCGCCAAGGAAAGATAGTTCCTCTCACTGACCCAAGGTAGTTTGTCAGTGGATGAATACAACAATAAATTCAATGCCCTCTCTTGCTACGCATCTCATATCATATCCACTGAGACTCGTAAGATCGAGAGGTATGTCGTTCGCTTGTGAGATGAGTTCGGAGTGAACCTCACCATGCAGAGGTTGGAGTCCTTCGGAGAGGTTGTAGATTTGGCCCAGAGGGGCGAGGCACGTATGAGGGCGAGACAGGTAGCCCGACCCAGCATTCCCCTTCGCTGTGGACTTCCCCCTCGACTAGGATTCCCCAGGAGCTATCGTCCGCCGCCACGGCCGACTGTTAACCAGGGAATAGTTTGGTCATGAACAACTGTCGATCGTCAGGCCCCCACCACCACCATCTGCAGGAGTTGGTCGAGCACATTTCAACCCTGCTATGATGAACCATCCTACATGTCACACCTGTCACTTCCATCACCCGATGGGTGGGTCATGCGTGACATGCTTTGATTGCCATCAGGTGGGCCACATTTCCAAGGAGTGTTCCAACAGGCATTACCTGGCCCCACTAGTCACAGCAGGTCACCCGACTAAGAGACCACGTGTGGCTGGACGCATGTATAGTTTAACTGCTGAGGAAGCCATAGACACACTTGGGGTTGTGCAAGGTACTTTTAACTTGATTTCTTTAAATTGAGTTGAAAATTATGGCATGTTTAAGTGCATATCTTAGAACTCTCTTTATAGGTACAATTCTTATATGTGGTGTACCAGTTAGGACACTCATAAATTCAGGGGCAGCACACTCGTTTATATCCTCGTCCTTATCTAAATATCTAAATTGACCCATCAAGGAGCTACCCTTTGTATTGACGGTATCTACTCTATCTGATGCTAGTATGAGCTCAACTCGCATGCTTCGGTCTTGCCCAGTAACAATTGAAGGACATGACCTAAATGCCAACTTGGTGTTGTTGGACTTATCTGGGTTCGATTGTATCTTAGGCATGGACTGGTTACACCGCCACCATGCTAAAGTGGATTGTCATCGAAAGATGGTTACTTTCACCCTTCCGACTGACACAAAAGTATGCTTCGTAAGAGAGAAGGAGAAATCCCAGCCCATCCTGGTTTCATTCATACAAGCTGAGAAATACCTTAGTCAAGGTTGTGCTGGTTACTTAGGTCACATTAAGGTGGACTCGGAGAAACCTAATACAATAGCGGCCATCCAAGTTATGGAAGAATTTCCATAGGTGTTTCCAGAAGAGCTGCCTGGACTTCGACCGTCTCGAGAGACCGAGTTTACAATATACTTGATACCAGGAACTGCACCGACCTCTCAAACACCTTACAGGATGGCACCAACTGAACTAGGAGAGCTAAAGGTGCAGTTGCAGGAATTGCTAGACAAAGGATTCATTCGACCTAGCACTTCACCTTAGGGAGCTCCGGTCTTGTTTGTCAAGAAGAAAGATGGTAGTCTAAGACTATACATCGACTACAGACAATTGAATAAGGTGACTATGAAAAATAAATATCCCTTACCTAGGATCGATGATCTCTTTGACCAACTGGGGGGAGCTGCATTGTTCTCAAAGATTGATTTGAGGTCAGTACATCATCAACTTAAGATCAAAGGAGAAGATGTGTCGAAGATGGCTTTTCAAACTCGCTACGAACATTACGAGTTTCAAGTGATGCCATTTGGCTTGACTAATGTTCCCTCCGCATTCATGGGTTTGATGAATAGGGTCTTCCAATCATGTCTGGATCAATTTGTGATTGTTTTCATTGATGACATCTTGATCTATTCACCTGATGAAGAAACTCACAAGGAGCATTTGAGAATCATTTTGTAGACCTTGAAGGAACACAAATTGTATGCAAAATTGAGCAAATGTGAGTTTTGGCTCGATCGAGTAGCCTTTCTTGGACATGTGGTTTCGAAGGAAGGGATTTACATAGATCCAAGAAAGATTGAAGCAGTGATGAACTGGCAACAACCAAAGATAGTAACCGAAATCAGAAGCTTCTTAGGCTTGACAGGTTACTATCTACGCTTTGTGGAGGGTTATTCCAAGCTGGCGTGTCCTTTGACCCAACTAACCAAGAAGGATAAACCTTTCATGTGGACAGAGCAGTGCGAGGAAAGCTTCCAAGAACTTAAGCATCGTCTGGTAACTGCACCTATTCTCACTCTTCCAGACGGCCACAGTCATTTTGCAGTCTACACAGATGCATCTCATCAAGGTTTAGGTTGTGTATTGATGCAATCGGGGAAGGTAATTGCTTATGGGTCTCGGTAAATAAAGTCACATGATTTGAATTACCCTACCCATGACTTGGAGTTGGCCACGGTCATTCATGCCTTGAAGTTGTGGAGGCATTATTTGTATGGAGAAGAGTTTGAGATCTTCACTGATCATAAGAGTCTACAGTACCTACTATCCCATAAGGACTTGAACAACCATCAACATCGTTGGGTGAAATATCTTACGGATTACAATTATACAATTCAATACCACCCCGATAAGGTTAACTTGGTGGCAGATGCTATAAGTCAGAAAGGAAATGTGCAGTTGAATGTCTTATTGTTAACGGAATGGAAGTTGTTGGAAGAATTCAGCCAGGTAAACCTTACCATCCGACCTCATTCACCTGAGAGTTTCCTAGCCAACATAAGGGTGGAACCCACCTTGATACATAAAGTGAAGGAAGCTCAGAAAATGGATCTAGAATGTCAAGATTGGAGTACTTCATCGCAGACGGGGTTTAGTACAGATGATGATGGCACTCTCAGATTCCAACGCCGTTTGGTGGTTCCTAAACACAACAATGTGAAGAGGGACGTTTTGATTGAGGCCCATGCATCGAAATTGACTATCCACCCTGGAAGTTCTAAGATGTATCAATATTTGAAAAAGATGTTCTGGTGGAATGGTATGAAGAAGGACATTGCTGACTTCGTTGCTAATTGTTTAACCTGTCAAAAGGTTAAAATTGAGCATTAGAGACCTGAAGGTTTATTGCAACCTTTGGAGATTCCTCAGTGGAAGTGGGATGACATCACCATGGATTTTATAGTTGGACTACCATTTGGGTGATGCCTGACGTCGACATTTGGGTGATTGTTGATCGGATGACCAAATCCGCTCATTTCATAGCCATCCAAAAGACTCGGTCAGTAGATCGACTAGCCGAGGTGTACATCACAGAAATAGTCCGACTTCATGGAGTGCCCAAGAGTATTGTTTCTGATAGGGATCCGAGGTTTACCTTACATTTCTGGAAAGCATTTCAGGGACAGATGGGTACTACCACTTTCATGAGTCCAACCTTTCATCCTCAAACAGATGGACAATCCGAGCAGACTATTCAAACGCTTGAGGATATGCTAAGGGCTTGTGCCTTGGATCACAAAGACTCGTGGGATCAGAACTTACCTCTCGTAGAGTTCGCTTACAACAATAATTATGATGCCAGTATTCAGATGACTCCATATGAAGCGTTGTATTGACGAAGTTGTCGCACACCAGTTTGTTGGGAAGAGGTTGGAGACAGACCTTTGTTGGGTCCTGATTTGGTCCAACAAACTTCAGATAAGATTAAATTGATTCGGGGAAATATGGTAGCAGCCAAGAACAGACAACGCAGTTACGCTGATCATAGGCGTCAACCCTTAGAGATTGACGTGGGCGATCATGTGTTCCTGAAGGTATGACCGATCAGAGGTGTGCAACGATTTGGGATAAAGGGAAAGGTAGCACCTCGTTACATTTGGTCCTTTTGAAATCCTTGAGCGAGTTGGCAACCTAGTATACCGACTTGCCTTGCCACCCAGCTTGACTAGTGTACATAATGTGTTTCATGCCGATAGTCTTCGGAAGTATCACCCAGACCCATCTCATGTGATACCATGGGAGCCACTAGAGTTGAACGATGATTTGACCTACGTAGAGGAATCAATGACCATTGTGGACACCAAGAAGAAAGTGTTACGCAACAAGTTCGTCAAGTTGGTAAAAGTCATTTGGAATCATCACGGAGAAGAAGACGACTTGGGAAGTCGAAGAGGAACTACAAAAAAAAAATTCTCACATCTTTGAGCTATTACCTCATCCTTATCTTTTAAATTTGAGGACAAAATTTCTTTTAAAGGGGTAGGATGTAATAACCCTAAAAATTACGGTTCAAATTGATATTTTTTTTTAGGACGCGGTAGATTTTAATTCTTGTGGTGTTTATTTTATCTTATTACATATTCTTTAATATTTTATGTAAATTCTGTTGTTCTGGTCTTTTATTTTATGTTGTTAATTTAGAATTTAAGTGGAGCTAATTTTGAGTAGCTAGGAGTAATTAGTTAATTAGATTTAGTAAATAAGTAATAAGTAAATAATTAAGTAAATAATTAATAAATAAATAAATAAAAGAAGAAGAAAACCCGTCGCGTTTTTCTCGCCGGTACAAGCCACGCTTCTGCAACTCTTCAACCATACATCAATTCTGAACCTCCATAGCTCCATCATTGCACCAAGCTCCTGTCAATCAAGTTTTAGCTATGAATAGGTGGTGAATTGAAGGAGAAAGAACCAGAAACCAAAGAAAAAAAAATAAAGAGGGAGAGGAAAGACCAATCGGATCCAACCTTCGCCAACTCGAGCCGCCACCGGATTCGGACTCACCGGCCTCCTATGAGTCTCCCCGACCCAAGTCCGCCACCGGAAGTCTCCGACGCAGCTGAAACCGCCGCCGTCTGGTACGAACTCCGGCACTCTCCACGAAGAAGACAACCAGTTCTGTCTCTGATTTTTTTTTGGGGTAAAGTTACTCTCTTGGTCCCTTTTCCTTAAACCTTGTCCCTGGTGTTACTTAAGCCCCTACGTCTGTTCTAAGTTACAAGGTAGTCACTCCATCAAGTTTAAAACTTGACAACTTAGCCACTTTCTATAATCTTTCATTATTTTTCTCCTAAAATGTTTATTAACTTTTTTTTAAGCTTGCCCATTAATTTTTCTTAGTTTTCTCTATATTTTTATTGTGCATAAAAATTAGTTGTTGTGCCTTAAAGCCTTCCAAAAATTCTCGGACTTTCCTCTTTACCCAAACTTTACCTTGAACTATCGTAGGCCATTAGAAAACCGTAAAAGCCTCTGTGCTATTTCCGTGAATCTTATCGGCCAGTACCGATAAGCTCGCAATTACAGAATCTCATATAATATTTTGTTAAATTCTTGTTACCACTAGGTTCTCGACTTCTCGTACTAACTTCAACCGACGTTTCCGGAGATCCTCAATCTATAGCCGACGCATACTCCCGGCTATATCCAAGTAAGAGGCAGTGTACAGGTTTTTCACTATAGTTCTCTTCCGTATTCATAAATAAGATATCGAATAATAAACTCTAAGTTAAACAGTTGGCTTAATATAAAAAGTAACAAACGAGTAACCCGGATAGTGTAATGAAGTATATTAATTTCTTGTTGCATGGAGTATAATTCTTATTTATGTATTTCGGGTTACAACTTTAACTATGGTTGATATTTGACTATTGTACGGTGATTGTTGTATACAACCGCTAGTATCATGTTAGGGCCGTTACCTTAAAAGAAACTCGTTAGTATAATAAGGGGTTTCAAACTTAACATTTTTAAAGTGAATTAATCAGTTTTTCACTCATTTTATTCACTAGTGAATAAGTCATTTTTTCACCTAAACTAAATCAGACCTAACGTGAATTTTGGAGGAGTGAATTTGTCTAATTCACGTTGATTTAAGCGTGAAACTCACCACACCCAAACTTAGAACTCTTCTTCTCTGGGCATTAGAAACTATCAAGTTTCAATAAACTCACTAACACCCCTGCCACTGCCGGGCCGCCATCGTTGTGTTAAAGT
This sequence comes from Daphne laureola, assembly GCA_038382905.1. Lineage (NCBI taxonomy): Eukaryota > Viridiplantae > Streptophyta > Magnoliopsida > Malvales > Thymelaeaceae > Daphne > Daphne laureola. Next base: position 11,394 of record JBBYHH010445622.1, read on the forward strand.
AAGGAAATTTGTGAGTAAGTGAAGTTGTGTTGAAATTTGACAAGTTTTGCTCAATTTAGAAGTTGGGG
>JBBYHH010445733.1:0-11461 GCA_038382905.1 Daphne laureola
CGTGATTGTTCAGTGTTATGGTGGGTTGCTGGAACATCCAAATGAAGACTACCGAGGATAATTACCGGTAGTACACAGAAAAAGGATCGGACAAGGATTGGTCTGCTGTTGTTGTAGGTAAGCGTTCAACCTTTCTAAAAGCGTATTAAGTTAATACTTAGTGTCTTTTCGTTTGGTTGAGATCATTCTTATACCGGTGGTGGGGTATATGACTGGTTCCGTGTTAGCGGTAGGCGTGTGTAGGTAAATGGATAAGACAATGGTTGCGTGTGTCTACGTGACCCCCGAACCCGATGATTGAGAGAAATGTGTTGCGGTTCTTGAGTCTTTGTGACATCGAACCTAGTAGGAGTGACACAACATGTCATGGTTCTGGACATCCGAGTGATACTGAACCCTTGTATATGACATGGTATGGTATGAGATCCGTGCATTACCATGAGCATGAAGAGACTGGTTCTGTGATCACGATCACGAACCCTCTGATACGATGGTATGGGTTTCCGTGCGTCTTCACGAGCAGGATGGGACTGGTTCTGTGAGTCATTATGATCACAAACCCTCCATTGTGGTGGTTATGGTTTCCGTGCATCTTCATGAGCACGATGGAATTGTTTCTGTGATTCCGATCATGAACCCTCCGATATGATGGTTTGGTTTCCATGCGTCACCACAAGCACGAGGATGATGTAGTTCCGTGCATCACCACGAGCATGATGAGGATGTTTTGACGACGGTTTAAGGGTCCTAGGCCCTCGCTGGTACCATGCAGATGTGATTGTGTGTATGTGTAGGAGACTCCTTACTGTGGTTCGATGGCTGAACTACAGATAAATGGGCTGTCGTGGTGTGTGGGTTGGATTTGAGGTTATTGAAGTGTGTTTATGGTTATGGTTTATGCGATATATATATGTATATGTTGCCTCACATTTTCATTGCAGGTTATAACGTGAAGAAAATGACTATTTTTACCTGTACCCTTACTGAGATCTCTTGGGAGCTCACCCTTTCATATATCTACTTTTCAGGAGCTCTGAGTTTGTGGAGCGTGAAGCATTATGCTCAGTCGCAATGTATTGTGTGTTTAAGGTATAGATAGCTCCTCAGGTGGTTATGTTTTCGTTATGAAAGGAAAGGGTGGGGTGAGTTGAGAGAGAACCAGAGGGTTATTTAGTATATGGTTTCTAACAGTTTTAGGCTTTGGGAGGTTAATTATGTTATTCGGTTTATGATTGTGGTTTGAGCACTTGTGTATTAATGGACCTAACAGTTAACCTTATGGTCATTTTGTTACAGCAGCAGTAGCAGTAGCCATTGATAGTGTCAGGATCTGGCAGATCCGACCTTTGGTTTTGAGTAGTGTTTCCGATTGGAAGATGACTCTGTAGGTGTAGCTTGCATGCATACATGCAGACTTGGTTGTAGGTTTAAGTGTATATATGTGATTGTATGTACACATGAGAAAATTGTGAAACTTGTTATGAAACCGGTTATTATGGATTGAGGTATTGCAATGTTCTGCAATGAACTTTCTGTTGTATGATTGTTTATCTGTTAAAGAGCATCTACCCGGTAGTGAAAGGGTAGACTCTTTTCTGGTTATTTCTGGACTGAGTGGAGCTCAGTATTCCTGCTACTGTATGAAATTCTGTTTTGCAGGTACACGGGAAACGTGGTATTGGGTTGATCCCACATAAGGAGTTGCGCATTAAGGATTGATCATTTAGCTCACCGCCGCCCCGCCGACCCCGTGTCCGCTTCCCGCCGGACCGAGTAACGTGGGGGCGGTGGTGACAGCAGAGGTGGTCCCAACGAATGTGTTCTTGGAATAGTTGCAAGATGGGGAAGGGACCTAGTTAGACGAAGAACAAGATAAGGTGGATGAAGAAGTCGGAGAAGGAGCCTTTGTTGACGAGGAGTAGGTAGGATTGTAACTTTTACAAATTTATGGTTAATTTTTTTCAATTTTAAAAATTTGGGACCGAATTGATCATAAAAAAAAAACAGTTACAGAATATTCCGATAATATTCTCTTGGTTAACGGCGTAATGATAAATACGGACCAAAAAGTAAACATCAATGGCAAAATGGGACCAAAGAAAAAACGTTAATAGTAAAATATGATCATTGTTTAAAATAATGATAAAAAAAATCATTTACCAAATATTGATGATAAAAAAAAACCTTTAACTTTTTTATTTTTGTTTTTCATTTTTCATTTTCCAGGATCACTATTCTCTACATATTTGCGAAACAAAAAAGAGACTTAGGATGCGTTCTTTCTACCTTATTTATAAAAAATTAACATAAAATCAACCGATTTTTTGAAAGTTCTCACCTAAATCTCTATCATCTTAAATTCCAAAACGTGTCATTTTTTTTGTAAAATGTGGATGGATCAAACGGACCTACCCTTTCGGCATGGCATCTATACAATTTCAACGAGAAACTTAACCAATGGCAGAAGTGTGTGACAGAACAGACGTAGGACTGTACTTCTTCTGTCCACTTTCTTGTTTCTCTCATCTCATCTCATCTCATCTCATGGCTCCTTCCCTCTCCACTCTGTTCCTCTCTCAGTCCCACCTGCCAGCAAACCCTAATCCCAGCAGTACCACCCGCAACTTCTCACTCCCTTCACGCCTTGGAACGCTAGTTCTCTCAGACTCTACTCCTGACCGAAAGAAGAAGCTAGACGTACCGCCTCCTTCCATTCCTCCATCTGCATCTGCTTCTTCTTCTTCTTCTTCGGGGAGAAAATCCATTGCCCTTGCCGTCGGCGAAATTTTCGCAGGAATTGCTTCCAGACTTGTAAAACCTAAAAGCACTTCAATTTCGGGGAAAACGAGACGGAGAGTAAATGGTGACCAAGGAATTGACCAAGTTACGGGTATATACAACGAAGAGCGAATTGGGGCCGTAATGGAGGACGATGTAGAGCCGGATGTGATTTGGGAACAGAGAGTGAAGGACGTAGAGGCCGAGAAGGAGAGGACAGTGGTCACAAGTCCTGGGTTCAGCTTCTCTGCTGCTGGTCTTTTGTTCCCTTATCACCTTGGCGCTGCCCAGCTTCTCATTGAACAGGGCTATATCAAGGTTTACTTTACCATTGTCATTCACCTATTCGAATCATAATTATCCTATTTAATTCTAATGTATCGACGCCGATTTCCTAGTCCCTTCAAAATACTAATTCAATGCAGTCCCGTAATCTGGAAATAGCTTCTTCTTTTCCTTTTTCGCCTTTTCTGAAGGAGATGGTATGCCATCCTGTCCTGTCCATCTTAGATGCAAAATAATTATTGTTTCAGTTTAAGGGGATGCCATTCTTCACGGAGATTACAAAGGGTTTGTATTATCGTTTCATGTTGTAACAAAAATGTTTCCTTATGCTGCAGGAAACAACGCCATTAGCTGGTTCCTCCGCCGGTGCTATTGTCTGTGCTGTTATTGCATCTGGTGCTAGTATGGCGGATGCCCTTGAGGCCACAAAAACTCTAGCGCAAGATTGCCGTCTTAAAGGGACTGCATTTCGGCTTGGGGTATGCCTAAAAGACTACATCTTTAATTCTGTTTAGCAAGCACGGACACTTGTTTATATAAGTGCAGCACTTACCCATGCCTGTGTATATTGTTTCAATTATTCACTGAGTCTTCATGTTCAAAACATTGATTATAAGTTTGAGGTGAGGTTGTCTATAATTCCACTGCAAAGAGACTGGAAATATTGTTTGGCTGAGAAGCTCTCTCTGAAGGTGACAAGATTCTAAATTGAGGCATGCCATTTTGTATGGACTATAAATTTCTTTGTGGAGCTCAAAGTTACACAGCAGAAAGGCTGTGTGCCATGTTAATGCTTTTGAATTCTAGTTGAATTAATAAATGTCAATTGTCTGGTTTGACAATGCCCAGGCTGTCCTTAGAGATGTTCTTGTCAAATTTCTGCCTGATGATGCCCACACAAGGTCCAACGGGAGGGTTCGTGGTGGGTGTTCCTTCACTTTATAGGTCACAATCTTTCAGTTTTACAGGATGCCGTTGATTTTTTTATTATTATTATTATTTTTTAATTGAGAACTTATTTCAGATATTGCAAATAGTCAAATACGGTGTGACTGAAATGGGTTGAAAGTTGTAACCGGGTATATTCAGGACTGAAGCAAACCAAAGCTAAGCGGGTAGTAGAATGGATAGAAAATCAGCTCTGGGTTAACAGTTGTTGTGGGGGACTAGAACCTGTTCGTTTCTATGAAATTTCCTTTCCAAGTTGATTTAGCGAACTGAGTATTCAATGAGTTTATTTTCTTCATCAATCGGACATCGTTGCACATTTTGTATGTACTAGTGCCGCTGAACACATGGTTGGATTGATGAATTTTGTGTTCACTTGCATGCAGTTGCTGTAACCCAGATTCTATGGAGGCCTCGGGGCTTGCTGGTGGATCGGTTTGACTCAAAGGAAGACCTTATCAATGCAGTTGTTACATCATCTTTTATTCCAGGGTAATTTACGAGTAAAAGATAGTGCAGATCGAGTAAAAGATAGTGCAGATCCTATGTTCATGTCAGAGAGTAATTGATGAAATGAATAATGGTCCAGATATCTTGCTCCACGGCCAGCCACCCTATTCCGTAACCGACTTTGCATAGATGGGGGTTTGACATTGTTCATGCCACCTACTTCCGCTGCTAAGACGGTATATGCTTGTAGCATCATGATGCAATACTTGTTGCCTATGTCTTGCATGTTCTTTGCTGTTTCCTATATGCATATTTTGATGTTATAATGAAATGACCATTTTATGCAAGAATCTTATATTGATTTGGGTCAAATAACTTTTTCTGCATTTGTATTTCCTGTGGGGGAGGTGGGTTTGTTTTGCATTGGGGAATGACCTCATCTAATATGAGATGGTACCTTTTTCATCTTTTCAGGTTCGAGTTTGTGCTTTTCCAGCCAGTCGATTGGGATTAAAAGGGATCGGGATTAGTCCAGATTGCAATCCTGAAAAAAGTTTTACCCCTAGAGAGGTAATCTCTACAACTTATGTCTATGCTTGAAAAGAAAAGAAACGAGAAGAAAATTGAACTGAGTGAGAAAATGAACTTTTATTATAACCTTCTCTGCAGCTTTTTGGCTGGGCTCTTGAGCCTGCGGAGGATGATATCCTTGATCGGCTGTTTGAGCTTGGATATTCAGATGCAGCAGTGTGGGCAGAGGCGAACCCAGTGTCAGAAGTCGTTTATGATCACAGTTCCTTTGAGGTGAATGGTTCTTTAACCAGGTGATAACCGGCAACACTCTTAATGGCTGTGTCATAAGCTGTGAGGAGAGCCTGTGATATGCTCAGTTTTTAATCTGGTTAGGCTCAATAATCCGTCAATCTATCCAAAGGCGGGATTATAGACAATAAAATAATAACAAAAAGTAGTTGGGGAAAATCCTTGTAAATCATGGATATAGGGAGATGCCGTTCAAAAGCAATGTGAAGCAACAATTTGTAGTTCACGAATTATAGAGATTGTGACTAATAGTTACATGGTTGGTTCTATTTGGGTCCAGCGTATCTCTTATGGTTTATATGCTCATGCCCTTGAGTTTTCCAGACATGTGTATGCTGAAGTTTTTTTTTTTTTTTTTCACAACTGTTTCTGCCATTAACATTGCAAGTTGTGTATGAGACAGTGGAAGAACTTATAGTTGGTAGTTTTCAATTGTTGACTGTAATTTGTTCACAAAGTACATGGTCTGAACCGGATGTTTTATCTGAGCTCTATTCTCCAAGGTGAAAGCGAAGTCAAGACCCTATGTCCAAGATCGTTGTTGGTACTTTTATGGGTAACTAGACGCGTATAGAGCAGACAGCAAGGAAATAAGCAGCAAATGCAAATGCTGGTGGAAGGAATCGGCCTTGCATTGCAAAGGAAATGGAGTGAAGAGAAAGGAAAAAGGCGCCCACCCCATGGCATGCACGCCGTGCCCTTTCTACATAAAGCTAGGCTAGCTAGCTACCTACTCTCCGTCTCACATCTTTCAAAAGGCCACTGCCACGCTTTTGCATGCCTAAACCTTTTCCCAGATAGCCATAGCCAGGCCCAGCCACTCACTCCTGAGTTTCAAACCAACCTCTCACATTTCATTATTTAGCCATCTCTAAACAGGAGTAGATATCTGTATACATGTGTTCTAGCCAAGGTTCTCTCCAGATCTGCTGTAGAGTCCATTTGGCATTCTGTCCACCTCCATCTGACAACCACCCAATTCTTATTGTTATTCAAAGTAACCAGGCCTCAGTCGACGTTGGAGGCGGCCAGCATGTCAAATGGGCTCTGCACACTTCTCCCTGAGAAAACCCTGATTGAGCAGGGCATCAACACAGACCAGAAGCTGGAATTATCCAGCCGGCTAAACTTACTTATACTCTACTATGCACTTCAATTGTCAGGTTAGCATGCAATTTCTTATACTGGGACTGACATATCCCAATCAAACAATGATACTATCAGTATCTAGTACATGTTGAAAGATTATTGCTGAACTGACTCCACATCTCTGCTCTATCTAGTAAAGTTTTCTATTGTGAAGAAGAACAGGAAAAGGTAAATAAACAAGGGAGCTAACGCTAATGGTACATCAAGGCTCTGCTAATTTCCCCCGTCTTTCATTAAACGAGATGATTGTGAGCCCCTGCAATATTGAACTTTAAACCGACTTTCATGATTGAATCCAACATGTGTTTCAATTCGATACTAGTGGCTCTTAGTGGGGTAGCGCTGGAGCCTCCACTCTTACCATTTGCTTACGACAGCACTATGCTCGGGATAGTTCAATTTGTTTCCAAGATGAGTTATATTGACCCTCGTGGCTAGCAAATGCAACCAAAATCTTCAGTATCAGTGTCTGTCAGAGAGGAAGCTCCATTTCATTCTTTAAGCCACACACACATGATGAAACCATGGAGGTCCATGTGGAGCGTTCAGGCAACGTTCCCTGGGCAATCATCTCTTCCAACCACGCGAAGGCCTCATACTGCCTGCTTGTTGAGCAAAGCCCTCTTATAAGTTCATTGTATATGTGAGCAGGAGGACGAAATGATCTGATCAACATCTCTTCCAACATCTTACTTGATTCAAGAAATCTTCCTTCCCTTAACAACCCATCAACCAAGATGCTGTACGTTTCCTTGTCAGGAACACAACCCACCTGCTTGGCCATCTTCTTCAGATACCCCGCAGCTATCAACGAATTCCCCTCTCTGCACAAACCTTTCAAGACAACATTGTACAACCTAACCGTTGGAACCAAACTCCCCAACTTCATGTCCTCATCAATCACCTTCATTGCATCTCCAACCCTGTTTTGGTTACACAAGGCTTTCACTTTGGCCTCATATACAGTCAATGATGGCCAGAAGCTTCTTCTGCGCATTTCATCGAGCACCTTCTCGGCTTCAACAATTCTTTCTTCATCATATAGATCAACTGCCATAGCAGTATAACTAGCCATGCTCGGAACTCCACCCCGTATGAGAGCTTCATTGATCAAACGTTTAGTAGCTTCGATATCTTCACCGTCCTGGCACTTGCTAAGATCAAATCGGTGCCTGCTTTTTGGAGCTTTGAGGCCTTTTCTCAGAATTTTACCTAGGATATTCACTGCCTCTTCCACCTTGCCGTTGTCGCACAGAGCATTTAAAAGAGTTCTGTAAATTACGACATCTTCACCGCTACCCTTGTGGGAGATCCTCCAGAACATAGAATACAACAAGTGAAGTGCTTCATTAAGCCTACGGTCGTTGCACAAACCCTTCATAAGAATTCGATAAGTATCGCGATCAGGAGAACAACCTTGGTATTCCATCTCTTGGAAGACATTTAACGCAAGGTCGGATCTTTGAATCCCGCAAAGGGAACCCATAAGAGTGTTCAAAGCCCGGAGCCTAGATTTCACTCCCCAGCCAGATGATTTCTCCAGGAACAATCGGTGAGCAGCCTCGATATCAGACTGTTCCACCAGTATCCCCAGGAGGGTGTTGAAAGAATCTGTCCAGTTCACACAATTGAACTCCGGAATCAATTTAAAAAGATCCGCGGCTTCGCTGGTGAGTCCAGCCGCGGCCAGAGTTTTGATGGCGGTAACGAAAACCGCATCCTTGCACTCGCAAGAGTCGTGCTTCATTTGATAAAGCACATCTTTCATCTCGGAGATCCGACCCGATTCCCCGAGTATTCCGATGATGCTGGAATACACGGGACCGTTGTGACGATAGTCGGGGTATTTTCGTTTGGCATGGTTGAAGAGTTGCAGAGCAGTTAGCGGGTTCTTCTGTCTTGTGATGAGGAGAGAGAGATAAGCGGGTGTGAGTACCCTGGGCCATCTGATGCTCATGCTTCTATTCTACAAAACCTAATCTACCATCCCACGCCACACCCAACCCAATTAGCTTCCTTTTGTCCCGTTCGCGCACATTCCGAACTGGGAAAACGGGTGCTGGATAAGATAAAGATAACCTCGCCGCCGTGCTCCATCAAATGGGGGTAACTTAACTTGAAGCTTCATGGTGGCCGTTTGGTCTTATAAAACTAGTATTTTTTTAATACTAGTACGTATTAGTAATACTAGGAATTAAGTAGTATAATTCGGATACCCATTTGTATATAAAAAAAAAAAAACACAGTATAATTTGCGTGGTGCTCCTCTGATTCTCTAGTCCGGCCTCTTGTTTCGTCGCTCTATGGTGTGCGCAATTCATGGGGGATGAGGTTCGAAGTTGGTGAACTTTTCTCTGTCAAAGGAAGAAGGTGGTGATTGTTGCGGTGCCTGGTGCTATTCTCGAGTGTCGTGGTGGCTCTGAGGGTGCTCTCCGCCCGTCTAGTGCGTGCAGACACTTTTGCCGCACCATTCACTAACATTTGGCGGAGGATGAAGTTTTCGATTCGTCTGGTTGTTACTCATATAAGGGTCAATGTGGTTTTGTTTGATTTTGAGTCGAAGAAACAACTTCAAGGTATCTTGCAAAAAGGGTAGTGGTCTTTCAATAATCGTCTTCTCATTATGGCTCTTCTGAAAAAAGGGACAATCCGTCATCGTTGCAATTATCTGAAGTGGATTTTTGGGTACACATTGTTGATGCACCATTTGATTGGTATACTACAGCGATGGCTAAGTTTCTTGGTGCTCTAATTGGTTCGTTGAAGGAGGTGGGTGTGAATGATCCGTTGTTGCGAGTTAGGGTTACGATCGACGTAACCAAACCGTTGTGGCGGGTTCTAAAGGTTGTGGTTGATGGCACCACTAAACCGTTTCTACTTCAGTATGAACGACTTACTGATTTATGTTTTCATTGCGGCCAGTACACTCATGTGGAGGAGTGTTTGGCAATTTTGGAAAATCCGGTGGAGGGAGATTAGTTGAGTGAATGCCTTCGTCATCCTGGTACTAGGAGACGTGAGACTGGGGCTCGAGGGGCTCGGGAGCTGTCGGTCATGGTGGCAGCGTCGGTGATCCCCGATGCGGTCGTTCCGGTGGAGGTGTCGGGATCCGTGGTTGCGTCCGTAATTGTGGTTCCCGTGGTTGCTCCTCCTGCGGCTACATCTGTTGATGGTTTGGCTCTGGTATCGGTTGTGGAAGATGTTCCACCAACTTTGGTGGGTAATGACCTTGCTCTGGTCGAGGTTAATGTGGGTCAGGCCCCTACGGTTATGGCACAGTTCAGGGAGACTAAGTGACTGGGTGTGGCAGAGGAAGGTCAGCAGGTTTGGGAGTCGACCAATCGAGGAAGAAGCCTTGGATCTTCGAGGTAGTGGTCGAGGCGGTTACCCGCAATTTCATGAGGCAGAGGGACTCCTGCCACACGAGGAGGCATGAGGTTTGTGCTATCGCGTTGTACAAGTATTGGGTCGCCTTGTACATCCCTTATTTGTCTTTTTTGGACCTCTCGTAGGTTGTTGTTTTTATTTTTGTTCCGACCAGACTTTTGTTGGCTCTACTTTGGTTTTAGTTTGGTTGGGTGGTCTCGTTGGTTTGGCGGGTTTGCTCCTACCTGCACTCGCACAGTGAGACACATTTGATTCCATGGGGGTCCTTGTAGTGCACGTCGCTTGAAATTGAAGATCTATATTTCTTTAGTGTCCTTCATGTGCATTTATCCGGCCTTTTAATGTCTTTTTATGGTAGTGGTGTTGTCATCTAGTGGTCCCCCTACTCATCTATGATCTTTGCATTTATTGTGCTTTCCTAGTTTCTGGCTTTTTAGTCTTGTGTTTACCTTGCTCTCCTAGGTGTGTTAGTCGTCTTCTGGTATGTTCCGCTTTCTTAGTTTTGTTTGGTTACCTCAACTCTCGCTTAATAGTCATCATTCGTTTTAAAAAAAAACACGATATAATTAAGGTTAGTCGATTAGATGATAAAGAAATGGAACGAGGGTGCAAGTTGATTCGGGCCTAAGATTCGTGATATTAAATCCTAGCTTGCGTCCCTGTTGCAATGACCCGATGCTACTTTTCTTCTCCAACAAGAAAGTTGTGTGACTCATTCCCTCATGGCCGATTGCACCCTTGCTTCCTTCATCTTCATTGTTGTCTCTCCCTCTCATCGTTGCTCCACCAATGTCAACCAGGGCACCGTCTATGGAGGGCCTAGATTCACGCCTCGCCGACTTGGCTCTCTTCGCGGAAGAGGAGATAGTCATGATTATTGCGTTAGACGTCATCCTCCAGCGTACTAGTGTCGTTGTGGCCAGGCGAACTCTCTCTGCTCGGCCGTTTTGGGCTGACCTCGTTGAATCTTTGTTTCGCAACGTTTGGCCGGAAGTAGAACGTATTCTAGTGGGACAAGGGGACTTCGTGTCTCACTTGGAGCAGTTAGTTCTTGGCTCTAGAGTGGACTTGGTTTCGGGACACCTTGGTCTACTCCTTTTTTTGAGGATTTTGGTCCCTTGTTTGGCTGATTAATTTTTCTTTTCAGTTTGTGTTTATGGTTTTTCGGGTTGGCTTTTGCTTCTGCTGGTTGGCATGCTTATCTTGGTTAGCAAGGTTTACCTCTCTTTGCATGGTCATGGTGATACGACATTTAGCCTTTGAGAAACTATTTTCATATGTTTTGGTCGATATTGCAGATGAATATTACTTCACCATAATGTATTGTGCTATTGTCAAACCATTTGGTGACTTTTACGGAGGTTTGTTGTTTTGTTTGTTGGAGTGTCTGTTATGATTCACATTTGTTGTTCTTCGTGTGTTAGTTGCTTCTCTTTTCTGTTAAGTTTTAGTTTCTCACAAGAGTCTGTTTTATGTTTTATGTTTTTTGCTAGACTATATGTCATAGGGTCAATTCAGCGAAAGAAAGAAATTTTTTTCCCAAATTTTTTTTCTCATTTTTTCAATTTCCAATACATTTAATAACCTTAAATCTATCATTTCTCTATAAAATAATATTTTTCTTAAATTCCTCTACTCATAT
>JBBYHH010445844.1:0-11460 GCA_038382905.1 Daphne laureola
GACCTAAGGCAAACACCATAGGAATTTGGTGGAAGTTTAAAGTGTTGTTCTTGGGTGATTTGTTGATTCCATTGTGTATATATGGTGTTGTTAAGAAACTTTAATACTTGGAATTAGTTGCAATTCACGGTGTAACATAGAATTATCGGATGATCATGAAGTTACATCATTTTTGTGAAATCATGGAATATGAAGGGAAATTGAGTTGTTAATGCATGAATGGCCTTATAATATATCATTGAACATGCATGTAAAGTTAGAGTGGGTTTGGATAAGGTTTGTTTAACGTTTCTGAAACGATCCAAAATGGAAAATTGGGGATATATGGAAGTTGTGCTAAGGAAGCGCAATGTCAGTACATAATTGGTATTGTACATAGATGTGTAACTTATATGTGCTTTGATATTGGAAATTGGATAGGTATTTCTTGAAGTTGACATTTTGCACCAAGTATTGGAAGTTCCAAAAGTGGCTTAAGGGAACGCTATTGTTATTGCTTTCAGGTAAGGGTTCAACCTTTTTGGGTGTGTATTAAGCTTTTCTTAACACCATGAAGGTTGGTTGAGATTAGTCTTAGACCTTGATCTCTGACTTCGGTTCTAGATCTCGACAGTTGAGCCTAAGACTAGTTCCATGGTAGAAATAAGGGTGTGTAGGTTAAGGAATGTGAAACGGTTCTGTGTGTCTTCGTGACCATCGAACCCGATGATTATAGAGACATCTGTTGCAGTTCTTGGGTCTTCGTGACCTCGAACCTATGGTGAGTGACACAACATGTCATGGTTCCGGATGTCCAAGTGACACTGAACCCTTGCATATGACATTGTATGGTATTGGTTTCTGTGCGTCCCCACGAGCATGATGAGGTTTGGTTTCCGTGTGTCTCCATGAGCACGATGGGACTGGGTGAGTCTTTACGATCACGAACCCTCTGATTATTATGAGTTTGGTTTACGACGGTTAATGGTCATAGGCCCTCGCTAGTACCATGTGGATGTGATTGTGTGTATGTGTAGGAGACTCCTGACTATGGTTCTATTGCAGAACCACAAGAGGGAGGCCGTCGTGGTATGTGGATTGGATATGAGGTCATTGAAGTGTATATTATGGTATATTTGCGTTGTCACTCTAACATTATCATTGCAGGTTAAAGCTTGAAGAAAACTGTTATATCTACCTGCACCCTTACTGCGTTCTTTCGGGAACTCATCCCCTTACTTTTAAACATTTCAGGAGCTTCAGGTTCTGGGGCCGCGGAGTAGAGTTCCACCCGTCCAATAATTTTTTGTACCTCAGGTACAATATCTCCTTAGTGGTTGGGTATTGTAGGAAGCAATAGCATGTATGGATTAGGTTGTTGGTTATTGGGTTAGCGTTTTGTAAACTTTGGAGTTTGAGTAACGGTTATTGTGGTTTATGAGTTGTAGCACAGTTAGTAGCAGAAGCAGTTGTTCGGGCGTCTGGTTGGATTCTTGTCAACCCGATGACAACACTTAGTATGATTTGGCTTGTTAGCTGAGTAGTTCGCTCTGTAGCATAGCATGCATGATCATATAGACTTTAAGTTGTTCATGTAGTCAAACATGTATTCGGTGATGCGTATGTATGGATATATGTTGATTACTTGTTATGAAGTTATAGATGTTTGTTTTATCTGAAGTGCTTGCCGGAGGCAGCCTTCTGTCTAGATATCTGGTCTGAGCGGAGCTCAGTTTCTGTATATGTTATGTTGCTGCATTTTTTTTATAGGGACTTGTATGGGAATTTACCCACTAGTAAGATGCGCCACGCAGGTATGGATTGTTTAGCGCACCGCCGCCCCCACCGACCTTGTGACCGCTTCCCGCCAGGCCGAGTGCGGACGGGGCGGTGGTGACACCTCCCCCTCCGCACCGCTGCAAGGCTTCCGCGCGCCTCTGAGGGTGTCTGAAGGGAGGGGATGGTGACACTATGAGTCCAAATCATCACATTTAGCATCTTTTGGGGACTTTCCCTCTACAAAATTAGTATTTTATTTGTATTAAAGACATTCATTTACTTGTGACTTACATGAAATGCACATAACCATATCTACTCGTTTAACAAAATTTGAGGATAGGACTTATCCTCCCTCTTGAACCCATCTTTCTTGAAGATTATTCATTTTGTGAATATGATCTTAGTAACCTTCAAAAGGGCACAGATCATTTAGTTTATGTTCCCTCTTCCTCCATAAATCGTATGGATAAGAGTTTATATCTCGTGGGTACTCTATTTAGGACATGAACTACACTTAGTAGCACATCACTACAAAAGTGATAACCAATATGGTCTTTTGCCGTCAAAGGATTGCACCATGTCCATTAGAGTTTTGTTCTTCCTTTTAGACACACATGTCTAAGGAAGAGTGAACTCCCAATATATGGCCAACAAGTCACAAGTATGCCTTAAGCACTTTGACTTATACTTTTCACCTCAATTAGTCCCTCAAGACTTAATCTTCTTACCCAGTTGGTTCTTAGCCAAGTCCAAATACTTTGTCACCACCACCACCCCGATGCTGTCACGCCCAGCGGAGGCACGCACGCCAAGCAGAGCGGGGAGGGAGGAGGGAGGAGGGAGGCAGAGACGTTGTTACTACAACTACAACTCTACCTAGCCTAACGCAGGCCACCTCGGTGAAGCGGACCCATTTTGAAACCAAACCTGGCCCGTTAAAAATTTTCCTTAATAATTAACGTGCAACCATACGACATTCCAATTATGCTCTCAACCACACGTTTCAAAAATGGCTGCAAACATACATACAACGCATGAGCATGCAGTATATAAATAGTTTAGCTCCGCTCAACACAGATGCACCAGAAATGAGCCCTGCCCCTACTGTACTGGGCAAGTACTCCCGAGTAATTTAAATACAACTAGCAATATCTGAGAGCAACAGAATTATACAAACTCATGATGCTTTCTAACTACATGTGCATATGCAATCTAGCACTACAGAGCCCATAACTGCCACAATGGAATACCTAGTAATCCAGAAAGATTGAGTCAACAAGACTCCTGCGATCACTACCAGGTACTGCTGCTTCTGAACACAAACAGAGAGGAAATCACCATTAGTGTCACCACCACCCCCGTCCCTGGCTGCATCGGCGGAAGCGTGATCAGTAAAGGTGCGGTGGCGGGCGATGGCGGCGACATCGATCGGAACCTACTTTAGGTTTTACAGACCCAAAACCCGGCCCTTAAAATTTTTCCTACTTTGCTTCCTAAACTTCATTGCTTAATTCTAATTGATTACCACGTTGCAAGTTTTTACGACATTTCAAAAAATACCAAAAACTTGCACCCGAATCAAGTTAGCGATTATACAAAAAATCGCACGACCAAACAATATATAAGGTTGAGCTCTGCTCAACACCAAAAACAACGGAAAGGAGCCTTGCCCATCGCACTGGGCAAGTACTCCCCAATCAGCTAAACTATACAAACCACTAAAGAAAAACAAATAATGTTATCTAACTACATATGCATGCTACGTCTACAGAGTCCAAATTAAGCCATAAAAGAATACTCACTATGCTTGCGTGATCGGGTCATCAAGACTCTGATGAGCACACAAGATAGTACTATTGCTGCTAATCACAATCAGGAAAGTCAAACCGTTAGTCAAACCATAATCATGCTCACCCAAATACATAAACAGTCCATGCATCTCAATCGAGACTACCCCTATTCACAATCAGAAACCAATCAATGAACACTTATGTACCTTATGTACATACTCAATAATGACCAGGCGGAGTTATCCTGCGGATCGTATACCAGGCGCTCCTGAAAAATATGGATTTAATAAGGGGTGAGTCCTCAAGAGAAACCCAGTAAGGGGGTAGGTAAGGATCACAAGTTTTCTTTTGAAAACCACCTGCATAAAAGGGTTAGCGTGCAATGTACTAAACAGTTTATACAATCTAATATCGAATGGATAATGATATGCAATACACTAGTCCCGTCGGACTTATAAACTTATCCCGAAGGACAGTATTGGTAGAAAAATCTCCCGGCGGCTCGCCAGCCAGCACGGGTTCCCACACTCGACAGCCTCCAGTGGCTCGAAGCCCATAACACTCGGGGTCGGAACGCATGGTACCAGTGTGGGGTGTACGACCCCATAACTGTCACAATCACTCACTAATGATCATCCAATGATCAACACTGATTTGAATCCCTCTTCGATCAATCACTGAGCACTGCACTTAATAATTTGAGAGTTGAAAGTGCCACACTTAAAAACTTGCATGTCGTTAACCTTACCATGTAACCTTACCCGAGTACTAGCCATTAACTAACCTAATATGCAATAAAGTAACCCGAAAAACATATTAAGAAAGTTAAACCCCTTACCTAATGACGATAAATCACATCGCGACAACCCGATAATAACGTCTGTTGCGGTCCACAGTCACCCGATAATACACTAAACATATATATAGCTAATTAGGACGAGCTTTTAATCTAATTACACTTTTCATCAAAAGTCAATCAGTTGACCAAAAATCAACTAGTTGACCAACTTGGTCAAATCATACTAAGGTGGTCAAACCAACTTGTAATTTTACTTAATTACTACTTAAGCATCATATGAACATCCTTTATGACTAATTACCAACTTAGTCCCTGAACTTTTCTGAAATGTTCAATTTTGGCCCGAATCATAAAAAGTGGCCAACTTACCAAAAGTTGCCAATTTTTCACCTTAACTTTAAATAAGCTTAATTTCCACTTAATTTTTCACTAATTACCAAATAACGCCATACTTTCCCAAAATTTAGATTTTGGTTCCAAACTTTTAGAAAGTGACAAAACTTTCATTAATCACCCAATTAGCTCATTTTCACCCAAATTCTTCATTTAACTTCTAAAACTCTAACTTTCAACACTCGTGCATTTTCGGCCAAGCTTCCAATTTTTTGCCAAAAATGTTTTTCTTCTTTAAACTTTCTCCAACTTCCTTAAGTGTTGTTAACATCCATATTTCAACACAAATTCATGATTTCATCCAAGAAAATCATCTTTATTCTCACCCTAAGTTTCGGCCAAATGATCAACTTTTTACCAAAACTTTTCTTCAACTTTCTAACACAATATTCATGCTTAGATTCATCATATAATCAACGTACTTCAACACTTTCAACAAAAATCATCATCCTTGTTCATTCCTTAAATTTTTGGCCAAACATACAACTCCAACATCCATAATAATTCAAGCATAACTCCAAGTATTAAACATGCTCTAAATTCACCCAAGAACATAAATCAAGGATTACTTTAAATTTCCAACATGCTTTGAATATTACTTTACTTCATAAATCCATAAAAACATCCAATCTTCATGAAGAGATGTAGTAATTCTTTATACTATCCATGATAAGCATAAATCATGCTTACCTTAAGCAAATTCCAAGAAATTTCTTGTAGAGATTTTTTTCCAAAATTCTCTTGAAACTTTCGGTCTTAACAAGAAAGATAGACAAGATGAGCTCAATCATTTCCATAATTAGTTTCATCTTGAAACAACCTTTAAAACAAGCTCACCTTGAGTTTTTATTGAACAATTTCTTGAGCAACTTTTCCAAAGATTCACTTAGGGTTTCGGCCTAGAGATAAAAAAGAGAGATGAAATTTTTTCAAGCTTCCAAACTTGTTTAAACTTTGAGATACTCATAAATATGAGCTTACCTTCCTAGAACTTGAAGGTTGATGAAGATTGATGATGAAAACCTTTCCAAAAATGACTTTAAACTTTCGGCCAAAGAGGAAAATAAGAAGAGATGATGTTGTTGAACTTCCAACCTTCTTTCCTTGATCATCTTTGCAAGAAAACACCTTTACTCCATTGAATCTTGCAACTTTGATGAGAGATTAGTGTTGATTCTTTAAGAATGGATGAAGATTGTGATGAATAAGTGAGAGAATTTTTCTTGGTAGAGAAAGAGAGAGATCGGCTGAATGAGGGAGATGAGAGGGAGATACCAATATTAGTTTAATTGGTCAAATAGACAAGATCCTTAATTTACTCCTTTTACTATATTTTATTTATAGTTTTACACACCTAACCATTAGTTTATTAGGCTATTACATAACCCATACCAACCTTTTCCCTCCAAAATCGGCAGCACACTAATCCCCAATTAGTGGGTATTTTTGTCTAATTTTTCAAAATGATAATTTTACCCTCCGAAATCAAATTTTGGTAAAATGGCCCGGGACTCACAGAACATTTTAAAAGTCTAAAATCCCATATAATGGACCTCAAATTAATTCTCAGGACATGAGAATCATTACAAAATGTGTTCCTGCACATTTAAAACCAAGTCCCGATAATAATGAAATTTGTCCTCCGGGCAATTCTTCTCGGAAAACTACCATCCGCTCGAGGTGACTGTAACACTCAAATTCAAGCATGTACTCCTACAAAAAGGAGGGAAGTAAAATAGAGAAGGTCTGAAAAGACAAACCTCGGGGACCAAGTTAGGTCCCCTAATGCCTTGGATGGTGCGGGTCTTCTCAAAATTAGACCCGGGAGGCTCCAAGAATGTAGGGAGATAACTATCAACTATTAACAGCTGTATCCACCTAAAAATATATACAATAAGTACAATCTTCTAGAGTCTATGAGATAAGTAAATAATAACATACGGACTCTAGAAACACGGGTTGTGACTTGTGCGTGAAACATAAAAAAATGCACAAGCCACACATGGGTAAAACACATAAATGAGCATGTTATATATGTGAGAGAAAAGCATGAATAGACAAGAAAAGCATAGGGATGTATGTCATGTGAAAATTAAGTCATACATGGAAGAAAGAAAGTACTCTATGTTTTAATGATCATGACATACAGTTCCAGATGCACATATGTAACATGTTTTCTCTACTAATCAATACAACTCAAAAATATAGTCAGAATACTCAAACATGCTCATGTTTCTTATTCAACATTTGGCATTCAATAAAATATAGCATGGCAAGGTAAAAGGAAACCAGTAAAGCACAACGCCTCTGAATCTCATAATTAAGCTAAAAGATGAAGGATTACCTTTTTGTCTTCAAATGAAAAGATTTCAGAAACCTTACTTAAATTTTGAGGTTGAAAATGCAGAATGACTGATAGTTGATGGATTTGTGCCTTGTTGGAGTTCCTAAGCTGGAAAGCTAGTTTACATGGAGCACTACTATCAGGGATAGGATGAAGATATCAAGGAGCGAGATGTCATTTTTGGACGATGAGTGTGGGTTGGTGACACTACTGTGCCGCCATTAAGTAGTACCATGGATCGACCTAATATCCCAGACTGTCGTCTGTATCTATACATGGCGCTAACTCATGCCAAGTATCGACTAGGATGAGCAAGTGGCTGTAAATATATATGCCTACTCACCTCGTCATGGTGGCTTTCTCATTAACACAGCTCCAACTCACACTCAGGGGACTCTTGGTGCTAACAATGAAGAATAACACCTCTCATCCGAGATCACCTCTTCACTTTGATCGATTTTAATCGATCCGTCCCCATTTTGAACTAAACTTTCACTTACCTCAAACTCCAAGTCTCGCCCATGCTACCTGAAAAAAAAATTCTGAAGTACATCAACCCTGTATATTTACACAAAATTACGTTATTCGCTTATGTACCTACTCATCGGGTTACCTCCCAAAAGTGTCACGTTTAATGCCCTTGACTAGGTGAATGAAAATTTAAATGTGCACTACACTACAGGTAATGATGAGAAGACATGCAAACTAGCACACAAGATTTACTAACAACCTAAACATACACTTGATTCTCCGGTAACGGTGCCAATTTGACATTAAGGTTTTCGCTATGGTGTTTTAGAATCAATGATGCGCAAATCAAGCAATCAACCAAATCAAATACATTTATAAACCCCTCATTTGAGCCCTAACAATGTCTTATCATAGTACAATAGCTCAAAAATGAGGGATCGAATCCAAGAGAATCAAGCATCTAAGTATGATAGTGAACTACTTATGCAGCAAGTATGCGTGAATGCAGTATGGATGGTAGTGAGAGAGGCAAAATCATGGATGAATGATGGGATATGCAAGGAAAGGAAATAAGCAAGGTGATGGATCATTGAGGGAAGAAGTGGTGTAGTCTATGGATTAGCAATCATGGGCTCTTGTAATACTACTGTGAGTCCTAAGAAACATGCATGTGCAACTAAAGTTGTGTCCTAGAAGCATGAATTATCTCTAATACCACTCACCGATGACTGGGATCATCTCTGACTCTCAGTGATCATCTGGTTTGCTAGAATCGGATTCCATGACACTATCCTAGATACACTATCATATCATGAACTACCACATGTTCTTACAAGACATCAGAATCTAATTACGTTACTCATGCAATTATCTTAAGCGAGGAAGCATCCAATAAATCTTAGATTCTATCAAGAGAGGTGAGTTAATATCTTCATCTTACTTCCCTCGCAGGCACTGTAGTCTACTGCTTGAAAGAGATGGTTAACCACGTGGCCACTCTCATGAACCAGGGGTGGTCTCCCTTAGTCATTATAGTACCTAACTATTCACCGATAGACACATACTTAGGTCATCTCAGACTCTAAGTAAGACTACCAATCAATCTTGGGGCTACGTCAATCAGGGCCCTCTCGGACTCCTGGCCGAATTCCTAAGTTACATGCAAGTGTTTGAGATCAACAAACACGCATGATAACTATAATACATGCTCAAAGCCCGAAATCTACTTAAATAGATATGGATAGAAATAACTTGCAACCTAGGCCTGATACTACTAAGACAAGTCCTATCATACTCTATTACTTGTTAAAATGTAGACATGAAAGCAATTAGTAGCACTTAAGAAAATAAATCTAGAATAAGGTTTAGAAGTCACCCGTAAAATACTTCTTCATAGATTCAGCCCTTCAGCCCCTCTGAAAATGAGGCTAAAGGGTTAAAAGCCCTTAGCTTAAGAAGCTTATTTTAGACTTCAAGGTTTAAACTCAATGGAGAGCTACCTCAAAAATCAACTTGAACAACAACAAAAGAACCTAAGAAGGCCTATTTATACTAAAATCTAATACCTATAATGCTTCAGACCTAAAATTACATATAACTAATTAGGGAGGGGTAGGATAGGTAGTACAGGGTTGGTTTCTTCTGGATAAGATCAAAACAATTCGTACAACCCATGGGTGCAGATGAAGAATGCATGAGACGCTGGTTGGCCTCAAAATTGCACCTCACATTCACCCCAAGAATGCACGAGGTGTATAGAAGGTGCGCTCTTGAGGAGGTGCTGGTTGTGGTGCTGGTCTTGGAAGAGGCGCATGTTCCATGCGTCAAAGTGGAACTGGTTGGATGCGCCTACCATGGCTGTGGCACTGGGAAGTGGCGCTAGGATTGGTTGGGGCTCCAGTAAGATGCGCCAAGGAGGCGCTGGTAAGTGGGACCTGGGATGTTGTTAGCGCCAGTAAGGTGCGCCCTTGAGGTGCTGGTTAGCGGCGTAGTGCCCTGCTGGGCACCCCTAATTACACCATTTTGCATTTTTATCCTCCGACTTTCTTCTTGATGTAATTAGGTCCCTCTAATATTTGCATGAAGCTTGTTCTTCATCTCTTTTTGATGAGTATTTGCATGCATTGAGCTCCTAATAACCTTCATATGTACGCACCTACAAATCTTTGGCATTCATGAGTAAAGTGCGTATTTAACATTAAAAGCAGGAAAATTTGATAGATTTAATGCTCTAAACATAGTGAAAAAGTGGACACATTATACACTGATCACACTTTTTTCATCATTATCTAGCACTTTCAAAGAAGAACAACATTGGTTAGAAAACTCAAAGGTTAGTCCTTCAATGAGCTTTGTTGGGGGGTTGGGTACACCATGAAATTCACTCATTTGCTCTAGTAAGGGGCACTCTTATTTTCCCTTATCACTCTCTTCTTTCCTCTCATAACTCTCAACACTCATTCTCTTAGAAACCATTTCGGCTTCATCCTTACTTTTATCTCTCCTCACCTTATCTTTCACAACCTCACATTGATCTTGTCTATCGGCCTCACGTGGGGTTGATTATTGAAAAGGAGGTGTTTGGAAATGGTTTGAAGCCATGGTGGTGTGAGGGGGTGTGAGAGGGTGGTGTTAGTTTCCCCGCCTTGAATGGGTTTTCAACACTTGCCTTCTCAATGGTAACTTGTAAATTACAACCTCAAGCCTATTCATTGCCTCATTGAAGAACTCTGCTCGAGAGCTTAGAACACGCGAGTTCTTGGTGAGGGTCTTAATTTGAGCTTTAAGTTGTGATAGATCCTCCATGAAAGTACCTAGATACTTAAACAACAATGTTAGTAGTGTTTACCTCACCAAGTGTTTCTCTCATACTCTCGGCCTTGCCTTCAATGTTCAAGCTTATGAGCTCTACAACCCTCCTATTAAACACAAATAGACCCCTAGGAAAAAGGTTGGCAAAACTTTTGAACCAAGAAATAAGATGGGGGCTGAAAGATACAAGGTTGGTGTTTGAAGAAGGTCTTTGGTTTATGAAAATATTTGTGGTGAAAACTTGGAACCTCAAGCAAGAAACAATCTTCCTTTCTTTTAGGGTTTGTCCCTTCTGATGCTCCCTTGAGCTTTCCTCTTTTTAACACTTGTGTTCTTACTCTTTATAATTTTAACCCGAGATGATGAAAAACCTAAAAGACCTCTTTTGGTCATAGGGTTTTGGGTAGAAGCTCAAGAACACTTGGAACTACTAGAACCACTTGAAAAAAAAAACAAAGAAGAACACTTCACTTGCACTTTGCAACTTTGATTTTGAAATTGATTCCTCTTATCAAAACCACAAAAAATCCAAGAAATGAGTTGAAGAACAAAAGGTTCGAACAACTCAAAACACTTTAAATATAGGGTTGAAAGAAGATTTGAAACAAAAATCAACAAGAACACACAAGAACAACAAGTACCTTCAAAGATGAACAACTATGGTTTTGGTACCTTATTGGTTTCGTCCACAAGTTTGATGGTAAAAAACACCCTTCCTCTCAACTTGAATCTCTAATACCAAATCAAATGAATCTCATATGGTGTTAGAATGTTCATACAACCCGGATCTAAAGAGGAAGGATGGGTGGAGATAGATGTGGCTCAAACCCTAGCAAGATGCATCCTTGGGTTTGTTTTAAAGCCATGAATGATGGCGTGGATCTAGCACCTCTCTAATCAGATGTTGGAGCAATACTGTTACACCCACCCCGGTCATACTATTCATTTCTGATGTAATATTGCCGGAATTTGGTTATGTAATTTTATGGGACTTGGAATTATGTGTAATTGTTATGCTAATGAATGAATTAAATGTCCCAAGAAGTTATTTGGAGGCCATTTTATGGAATTCTAGTAATTTACAATATTTTAAG